>BOPP01000338.1:336095-405065 GCA_017312745.1 Gryllus bimaculatus | reverse complement strand
ATAATGTTCATAATGTTCATAATGTTCATAATGTTCATAATGTTCATAATGTTCATAATAATCATAATGTTCATAATAATCATAATAATAATAATTAACAGCGGGGACAATGTTGTTCGCGTCTGTTGTCTACCACACGTGTCCCCTGTGTAACGCTAATTGAGCATCAGTGATTCGCCACCTACGCGCGTGACCATTGTGGGCGTGCGGATCACTACACGCTGAGGGAATAGCCTGCGCGTTTATACTGGTCGGCGCGTCACCAAATGGCTAACAAGTCAAGGGTGGGCGTTGGCTAACAAAGAACTTTCTCCTGTCCCGCCTCCATCACCAGCTTCTCCTTCCCCCATCCATTTTCCTTCTCTCTTCCTCCTCCTTCTTGTCGCGATACTGCATCTTCTCCACTTGTCCATCTTCCTCTCCATTCAACACTTCTCGTGCTGCTTCTTCTCCTCTTGGATCACTCCCGCTTTCTCGTGTCTCTCGTACACCTTCTCCTATCCCGTTTTCGCCTACTTCGTAATTCCTCTTCCTGTGTCTCCCCGTTCTTTAAATTCCGCCTCCCGGTGACCGTCCCTCTCCATCTCCACCGTCTCTTCCTCCTGTATCTCCCGCGACTCCCTGCTCTTCCTCCTTATCTGGGTCCCAGTGGCACTCGACAGCTGTCACTGGTCTTGAACACTCCCTGCCCCATGTTTGTTCGTAGATAACAAGTGGGGTTAGTCGATGCTGCAGGTATCACTCAAGGAAGTGAAACTGATATTTCATTTAACCCCTCCTTCCAATTGCTTATAACACCCCACAGTCACACTCACTGTCGTAATGAATATCTAAAGTAATGCACAGTGGAAAGAAAGTAGTACAAAGCTACTAAAGCAATACACAGTGGAAAGAAAGTGGCCTTGGTACTTGCAAGCAGTATTCCCATAACCAGAGACCGGAAAAGTAGCTCAGGGCATCAACTAATGTCACTGCAGTGCATCATTTTGCTGTATTTTTTTTCGAAAATTACACGAATGTATTTTTAAAAATATCCCTCACGACTTTATTATGGATATTTCCTGCGATTTATAAACACTACTGCATTTGTAATTAGAAGTGCTTGAAATTACGTCGTATGAAGTTTTTCGAAAATTCAAGTTTTCTGTGAAAAGAGGTTCAAATTTGGCATTCAGAGTAACGCTAAAACAATTTTCTTAAAAACGGTTCCAAATTTTTCAATAAAATGTTTCATATCGACCGAGGGGTTGCTCTTCTTTAATATTTTTAAGTAATAATTCGAATCTACAGTTAGAAAAATTAAGAAAGTTTTTAAAACATGTACTTTGGGCGGCGATAGACGGCAGCTGGCAAGGGAATGTGGCAACCCCGAAAAGCTAGCCGAGACCAAAGGAAATATAAAACTAATATGGGAAAGTGTGTACCAATCTGCAGCACCACTAGTTACTTTTCCGTATACTTACGTATATAACGAGTATTATACGTAGTGTAGGGAAAGTTATGTAATGCTGCGGAAAATCGATTCCGAAATTTCGACGGAAATACATTTCGGAGTCCCCAAATACCGAAAAAGTGGTTTTATTCAAAACGTGTCTGTCTGGCCGACTGTCTATCCGTACACGTCTAGCGCCTAAAGCATGCGTACGAGAAACTCCTGTCCATCTGGTCGAGTCAAAGTTTTGAGATTTTAAAAAACGTACTAACGTCTACTACGGCTGAACTGCATTCACCATCAATAGAAGGGCATCTCGGAGCATCGGTGTAGAAAGAGGGCCAGTTTTCTTAGGGAGTAATAAGTTGCTGTTTCTACAATGATAGATAAATCGAAGGCAATGCGCTGTTATCCGCAGCAACTTGTGATAAGAATTGAACTTTTTGATAAGTTCTGATACGATAGACTCCTCAGCACAAGGGGTAGTAGGAAAGCTAGTGAATGAATTGTAATTGTACGTTACCACTTTCAGCGACCTCAGGGAGAGAGTTCCACTGAGATAACGGCTGGATCACCCATTTTGGACCATGAAATCATCTCAGGGTAGAAGTCTGACTTCTAGCAGTGACTCCCGATCGATATGAGATCAGCAGGGTTATCTTTAGAAGAAATATGTTATCAACCCTCCACTTGGGAACACTGTCCAATTACAGCAGTTCTATTAGAAATGAAGGCATCTGATTTATGAGAACCATGTTGTACCCATTGCAGCACTACAGTGCTGTCTAGTAAAGCAATGTACAGAGTTGGCCTTACAAATTAGAGACACAGCTTTAGAAATCTGCATCACGAATTTGGCTAGTAAAACTGCTTCGCACAATTCAAGACGAGAGATAGTGGTGACAGCTCAAGGCGCAAGCTATGATTTCGATGCTATTAGAGCACTTGCTCTTACTTCCTGAGAATTTTTACTGATTACATACATACAATAGCCATATGCTTTAAGGGAGGCATCAGCGAACCATGTTAGAATTATACTGTTTGTTCCAGTTTGTCTGTTTGTCGAGGTAGACTGGCATCCCATCCCAGCTTACGTTCCCATAACAACTGCAAAAAAATTGAATCTAATTGTCACAAGTGTGACTAGACCCAGAGGGTCGTACATCGATGCTATTATATGTAACCCTTTTCTCTTGGTCCAACCGCCGGAGTCGGCAAGAGGTTGTGTAAGAACATTGTGGGCTAGATGGAAAGTGTCATTTCCTGAATGCCAAAAAAGTCCTAATATTTTGGCCGATTGGTCTGAACCCAATGAGACAAGATCCACCCCGGGGGATTCTCCTAGCAAACTAGTTATCATAGAGTCGACATTGCTTCTAATCTTACTTAATTTAAAATGAGCTTCTAAAAAAGATCTGATATTTGTTTAAACAATTGAATTGCCTTAGGTTCAGATTCTGCTCCATGCAATAAGTCTTCTACATGGAAAGAATTGGTAATGGCAACGGCTGCTTCTGGAAAGACAGTTTCATATTAATAGCAATTTGTTTCAAACACCGAGTTGCTAAAAATGCAGAAGATGGAAATCCATAAGTGAAGTCTTTAATTTATAGGTTTTTAGAGGAGCTGAAGAATGCTCTCTCCAAAGAATTTATTGATAATTAGGGTGATCTTCATTCAGTCGAACCATGCCATACATTATCTCTATGTCAGCAGCAATGGCGCAATTGAAAATTCTAAATCTTAAAAGTATATCAATTAATTCAGGCTGAATGTTTGGACCAGCCCAGAGGATATCGTTTAAACTGTGCACCCAGAAGTGGTTTTCAACAATGCGTGAAACACAATTCTCAATTTAGTGGTTAGCGAATTAGGATTTTGTACACAAAAATGCGGAATGTAGTCGTAATTGTTTATTACACCCCTTGCATCGTTACATTCCTCGGCGTGTCCATGAGTGCAATACATAGGTGAGCGCAATGTATTCTCTCACAAATGCTACATAATCTCTTTTGAGCTTCTTATCATTTCGAAAGCGGTGTTCTAAATACAACATAATTTGCTTCGCGAAGAGGTATGATCTCCCCAGGGGTCTTATTTAAAAGGCAACGATAGATTAGATTTAGATTTATTTAGTCAAAAAACAGTAAAAACTTTATGTGACGTAGAAGACAATCTGTGCACGTTTTCTTGAGTTCCAGAATCCCTTCGCGTCATTTAAACTATAAATAGTTGAATGACGAGTAAAAGTTTAAAATAAATAAATAAAAATAAATTTTAAAAAATCGCGAGATTAGCAATATTTGAAAAAATAGACATTTTCGTTTCTGAGTTATAGAAAACTTGTACTTGCATCGGTAAACGAATTGCAAATATGATTTTTCTGCATCACTAACAAAAAGTAGCTCGCCCTTACCTCTTCAACCATTTCAAGCAAAAGGAGAGTTCAACAAACGTGCGCATAGTGAAACTACATTTATGTCTGGAAGCAAAACAAGGGGCCATCTCAACATTTGCTCAATGTATCAGGGAAACTGGACAAAAACCTGATCGAGATGGGGTCATTGACCCGGAAGCTGAAGTACATCATTTGTTACAAACATATTAAGTCTCTAAAAAAATTATACAATACAAATGTAAACTAATTCATTATATATCACTTTTTTGTTAAAATAAACATTATTCATCTTTTTGATAATCAGTATAGTTTCTAATTGTATAGAAACAGTAATGCAGCAGAAAAGATTTTACTTTTCACATAAATTTGCGAACTGACTTCAATTGTTTAATGTCATCTGGCAATGCGTTGTAAAGTAACGTATGTGGATTTCTGATAGTGAACTGTTGATACTGACACTTGATGAACGTGATTTTTACGACGTATGTTGTAATTATACATATCAGTACTGCATGAAAATATGTCCCCATCGTTAAGTCATTTTTGACAAATATTACAGAGTCGTAAATAAATAGGCAAGGAAATGGTAAGATTCCAAGCTCAATGAAGAGAGGTTTGTAGGTATCACGCAGATCGCATTTCAATAATTTTCTTTGCAATGTAAAGGTCTGAGTACTACATCATGAGTTTCCCCACAATTTCATGCCATATCTCAGGTGGGCCTGGAGGTTGACAGAATTTGAAAGAATTCTGAATGCGTAGCATAATGAACTTAATTTAGTGTTTAATTTTGAACAGATACAGAAAACTGACCACTAGGTAGCCTTCGGTATACATCTATGGCACACATATACACACATATACACACACATACATACACAAACACTTACACACATACACACACCTTATTATACATGAATGCTCACTATCACGTTCACAGATAACACGAACACACACTTGCCCTACATAGTATACATGCCTACATATATATGAAGAACTTATTTTTAGTTACATCTAGTAAACATGCACAGATACACATAAAATTAACCAGCTATACAATTTCTTTTTTAAATAGAAGCACAATGTTGATTTTTAAAGTTATCTCTTTAAGTATTTAGATTTGCTCCCCTCACACTCTCGCACTTCACTTCACTTCACTACATTACTCTACACTACACTTTCAATACATCTTTCTTTGGTTATGCCATATAACTAATTAAAGTATCTTTCCACTGCACTGCACTATACTACACTACATTTTATCTATAATAATCTACAAATCACTTGAATTATGTATTCTGAGCTGTGCGGTAAAATACATCATCTACAAGTTCTTATGAAGTCGTCTTCTAAAAACAACAACAGAGCCAGGAAAAGGCTCTACGACCGCTGCATTCCAATTTTTAACTGTACGATTTACAAATGAATATTTCCCTACGTCTGATCTCTGACATCTACTTTTTATTTTGCATTTGTGATCGTTTCTCCCAACTCTTGAAGGGGAGTCTAGTCTTTTCGTCACTTCTGCCTATGCAGGTGTCTTACTGTACGTCTTGAAGAGGCAGCACAATCTGGTTTTTTTTCTTCGCACACTGAGGGCCTCTATAGGTTTTGGTGAATTTGAACTACTCGAAGATCCTTTATTTATGAATTGATTGCTTTCTTTTGAATTTTTTCTAACTCTTCAATCCTACCTAATCTGTATGGGTCCCATCCTGCTGATGCGTATTCAAGAATCGGCCTAACTAAAGACGTGTATCCTATTTTTCGACTCTCCATGTTTCCCTTTTTAAGCGTTCTCATTAAAAAGTGTAGTGACTTCCACGCTTTTTGGGCAATAGAAGTAACGTGACCCCCCCCCCCCAAGTCTTGGCGTAATATGACACCCAGATACTTACAATACTATACTTGTGGAATGAATACGCCTCCCATTTGGTATTCTAAAGAAACCTTCTTTGCTGATTTCGAAAAGCTTAGTGATTTAATTTTTACGGCATTTATCTTCATTTTATTAATGGTAGCCCAGGAATAAATTTTATTAAGATCGTTTTGAAGTGTGATAATATCTTCATCCGAATCTATTCGCCGATAAATTATGCAGTCATCTGCAAATAAGCGCATTACTGAGTTAATACAAGATGGCAGATCATTGATGAATGCCAGAAACAACAGCGGTCCTAAGACACTTCCCTGGGGAACGCCGGACGTAATTAAGGTTTCCTCTGAATGTTCATGTCCAACTCGAACTTGTTGAACCCGATTTATCAGGAATTCCCGTATCCTTGCTATTATGCGATGGTCAACTCCCGTAGATGCTATTTTCGTAAGTAGTATATCGTGCGAAACAAGATCGAATGCTTTTGAAAAATCTATAACAATTGCGTCTGTTCTCTTACCCGAATCTAAAGTTTCAGCAACATCTTGCCACGTTGTAATAATTTGGCTTTCACACGAGAAGGATTTTCGAAATCCATGTTGCCCTTCGTATAACCACCCTAATTTGTCCCATTCCCGACGCAAGAACTCAGCTACCAGATGTTCCATTTGTTTGCAAATCACTGACGTTAGGCTTACTGGTCTGTAATTGGAAATGCAAGAACGACTTCCGGTTTTAAATATTGGAACCACTATATCCCTTTTCCAATCTTGAGGCACGTTACAATTATTTATGCTTATTTCAAATAATCGCGTCAAGTGTGTAATCATCAGTTCCCCTCCAATTTGTAATAGTTCTCCAGCGATACCGTCAAACCCTACGGATTTATTACTTTCTATATTGCGAATTCTTTGTCTAATGAGTCGTGGTTGTACTTCAAATTTTTCTCCCTCATTTGTACTGGGAGTAACCGATCCTAACCCGAATACTGATTGGAAATATGCACTAAAATGGTCGGCTTTTTCTTTATCTGTTAGTACAAATTTCCAGTTTTCGTCTTTAAGAGGCGGAATAGATTCTTTGTTACCCCTTTTTTGTTTTATGTATCTATAAAAATTTCTCCAACTTGTTCGCTCGTTTGATAGAATTTTAGGGAGAAAATGGCATTCACCAATTTGAAGTGCCCCGGCTATGTCTGAACCTAGCAGTGTATACAAAATGGCAGGGATGCCATTAGATTGTGAGATTTTTGCTTTCAAAACTTCAAAGAACACTGAAGAGTTTAATAACATGTCAACCTTGTTTGATAAATAGAATGTGTCATCTGCAAGTTTGAGATGTGTTGGAATTTTTAACTTTGACAAATCAAGGGAGATTTGAGGCAATTTGGATGAAATACACGGTACTATTAAACATTGCACTCCGGTTTGCCAATTGAAACAATATTTGATCATATGGTTTTGATAATTTGATAATATTTATTCAAGATTTGATCGTTACATTCACTTTCGCATTCGATTTTGATTTTAGATAATTTATTGAATGTATAAAATAATTACACTTTTTAAGGTTTTTGACGTAAATAAATAAATAAATAAACACTTTCTTCTTTGAATATTTAATAATTGAACGAGAGCTTCCTTTATAAAACAAATTTTACTGCCCGAGTCCAGCAACGAGACTGCAACGTACAGCAACGACTGGTGCATCATTACCCATTTTGTCAGAAACTAAAATTATAGCAGTGGTCAACAGGGCCCGAAATTTCTTTCTTTCACTGAATTCCTTGTGAGAGAGAACTTTCTTAACCTCTTGTGCTTTCGTGTTAACCATAGAACTTTCTCCTTCATCAGGGGAAGATTGTGATTATACATTATCAAGAATTCCTACATTCGATTTTGAGGTTATATTTGAATTCACTGCCTTACTACCCGAGGTCTGTTTCTTATAATTTGTGTCATTCAAGAGGGAATGGAGTTTCTGATTACATATCCTGCACTTCTTTTTGCCACGGGGTGGTCTTTGACTGCTTTGAACAAACAATTCATGCACAAAGAATTTTTACGACACACCTGTAACCTTTCTTGCACAGCCAATTGCTGAAATTGCACGCACTTGAACAACGGGTGTTTCTCTGGACACAAGGATGCATTGATTGGAATCGCAAACATTTATAGCAAACGCCCTGGGGTTAAGTGCTGTCTCATGAGATTTTCCAACTGCAACAGAATTTAATTTTGTTTTTTGACAAAAGGCTTCATTGAATTCTAATGCATTTGATCTACGGTTTAAGAAATCTAATAATTCTTGTAATCCTCGTATTCTTTTTGACGAATCATTGCTAAGATACCACGATTCTCAAGTTTTAAAGTCTAGTTTAGAGAGTATTAAATGTTGTAAGAATATTTCGCTTAGATCTACATCTCATCTAGTGACATCGATTTCAGTCCACAACAATTTGTGGAAATTTGAGAAATGAATTGTTTAAGAGAAGATGAACCACTTTTATTTGCGGCAAATTGAGAAAATCCTTGATGTGGGTCTCTATTATCTTGGTTTTATTTGAATACCTATCGACTAATAATTCCCAAGCTCTGTCAAAGATGTCTACTGACACATTCAAGGCGATCAGTAGCTTATACTTTAAATTCCCCCTTTAAACGTGAAAGCAGATGTATTCATTGAGCAATATTTTTCAATATTTCTCAGTGAATCATTTTTCACCTCTGCCGTTATGAAGATACCATAAATTGATCGTACAACTAATACAGGGAAGTCTGTAACACCGCACGTTTTCTGTATCAAGGACCCCAAATACGAGTTTTTCTGTCAAAAAAATCGCCATTTTCCCCGCAGGACTACAGTACTTTCTCTTCACTACGTAAGAACAAAACGTACGAGATAAAGTACGAAAAACTTTTTTCTTTAATGAAGAAAACTCTTGCAATCATCTTACGAAGCATGGGAATATTACTTCTGAAAGGTTGGTCGGAAACCTTACGAAATTAAAACATTTAATAACGTACAATAGCCACTGGTTAAGAATACAGGAAACGGTGTATTCTACAATATATATATATATATATATATATATATATATATATATATATATATATACACACACACACACACACATGAAATTTACAGCTCTGAGGATTACCCTCACATTATCATCTTTACAGTGGAAAGCCACCATTCTCAAAACAAGTACATAAAAGTGGACGAGTCCTTTATTTCCATCTCAGAAGATTACCACACCTATTGCTTCTTCCAGTCTGTTCAAATCAACTTGTACCAACGCCGTATTTTTTACTTAAAAGATATCATTAATCGTACTGAGTTGAGATAAGATAATTGAAACGATGTACTATCATTTCGTGGAGAAGATTACTTTCGTATTGAATTCTGTCATCACTTCTTTCCCAAGAATAATGAATATCGTAAAACTCTAGAGAAATTGCAATACATAAAACAATTTAACGATCTGAGAGCTGTCAGCCATTTAATTATACGAGTTTATTTGCACTTTGTGACACTCAAATTTCGGTACTATTCTGATGCATTAAGCACTGTTTCACCACCTTGGCAACAATTAACAATATACACTTTCTAATGGCGAACCCCATGATACAATTATTAGCATACAATGTGCAATTAGTTCCATTTTATTCATCTTCGCTTTATGCCAACTCGACCTAAAATTATAATTTTATTGATTTCCACATATTAGCTTCTGGGTCTAATCGGCAACCAGTGCTCCTGAGAAATTATTCAGAGCTGTCCGAGTAACTGCTATTGATAAGGTAAATTCATCATTATCCGAGTGTCTAAGATGAAGAATGATGGGTACAAATTGTTCATTTCGAATTTAGCTGTATATTGGGTTTGTGATGACAAAATATTTCATTCCCCCCAAAACTGCCTGATGGGTTGTCCAGCTTCAGTATCTCAAGAGCTATTGCCGTGTCAGTTTCGAGTGCCGAAGTGTTTTAATTGCGTAACTCTTATAAACAGATGCATGAGTGGCGTGTTTTCAAACGTGCCAATATTTTCATTTCCAAGCAATTTTTCATGCGCCACAAATCCCTACAGTTAGGAGTATCTACATGTTTTATCGAGTCATAAAATATGCATGCAAACATGCGCTCTCTCAAACACGCAGGATTAAGTGTAAACATTAAAGATATATGTATTATCACAATTAATCATTTTCCCCATTTTCGGTTTTAGTGCCTTTTGTACCAGTGGACAATGATTTTCAGAAGTTTCTTCAGTTAGGTTAATTCGTAGGCCCGAAAAGACTATTTTTAATCTCCATTGATTGGTTAGTGATCATGGGCGCGTCAACTGCTAAGACCATTAGACCTGTAAGTGTAGTGCAAGTTTTATGGTGGAGGTGGCGATGATCTTCCCCCGCTGAATGGCGAGATACTACCGGTGTCGACCTATCCGTCGCGAGAGGTCTGAGGGGTTTTTCAAGTACCTACCACCAGCGGCGCATTCAGTCCCCGCACGGTCCCCCGACATGTGTGGTAGAGGAGTGCATTTAAGTGTGTATAAGGGGTGAGGATAGGACAAGGAAGAGGAAGGAAAGATAGCGCGCGGTCCGTGGCCCGTTTGTTAGGGTACTGCTCCGGCATTCATCTGGTGTTGACCGGAGAAACCACGGAAAACTACCGAGCAGCCGGCTGCTAGAATTCTCCGCCAGGCAGCGGCTGAATCCGACCAAGCTATGTAGTGCCAAACTCCCGACTCGAAACTTAGCACCTCGTAGTCAGAGGCACTGCAGCGTACTTAACCCACGTATTAGACTTCGCGCGGGGAATCTACGCACACAGCTGAGGGCACAAAGGAGACGACTACAGTGAATCCTGTCTACCAAGCTTTTCGGCAAGTCTATGCCGTTTCAGCACAAAAAAATTACTTTCACAATTCTTGTAAGGAAGCACGGTAGAAAAATGCACGATGTAAAAAAAAGGCCTGCGTCGATAGTCGAACTGCTTCACTAGGCTCCGTAAAGTCACGAAAATGAAGCAATTCGCGAAACAACGGATTCCTACACGGGTGACCATCTGGAAACTCGGGTTACTAACGGCGAAAAGGTATAAAAGACACCAACTCACAGCAACGTGACGAGGCAGAAAGGCAAAAACTTCAAGGAGGATTACTCCGAGGCCTAAATGCCCAAGAAGGGCTTAAAAGGCGTGTTGCGAAGACACAACAAATGTTTTTAAAGATCCTGACGCGGCCTAAACAAAATTCTGGGCGATCACAATCTCTATGTTGCATTGGGATACCCTATGTTTTCAGAACAGGGATTGCACGCGTAGGTGGCTACTCTGCACATGCGCAATACACGCCGACTCGCAGCCACCTTTTTTTTAACACCACTACGAACACGAATGTTCGTATACATTGTGTTTGTACCACACCATATGTTTGCATACAGTCCAGACTTTTTGAAATGTATAGCTCATCAATTAAAGAAGCTACGACATCTGCCTTCTGAATGATTCTAAGATTATGCTATTGAAACAAAATGTGCATTATTTTCATTTTAACATAGTTTAGACAAAAATACTAAATGAAACTACGTACCATGTTAAACAAATGTCAAAATTTGCCTTTTAATCGTGAGTTTCTTCAAAAAAATCACCGAATTTACAATCATGCACTGAAAACTACGTTTTTTTCTTCAATGAGTACCTATGTCATGAAACACATATCTACAAAGTTTGAGAGCTGGAGTGAACTTACGTAAAAATATGCCTTTGCATGAAAATTCTTCCTGTTGTAATGCTAATACGTATCTTATGCCATATACTATTGCGTGCATAAATTGCACGAAAAAGCTTTCTACTCACCGTTTCGCTAGAACCATCCGTATTCCGGCGGCCGGTGTTTGGCTGGAGTGACAACAGAACACATTCCGTTAACCTCAGAACAGAAGCGATGTCTCCGTCTTCCCCATACTTGAATCTTCTTAGAAGTTCACGTATCCCAAGGCACGTTCATTGCAAACACTCATATCTTCACCAGTGTTTTTATTTTATAAATTATTTTTCACTTTTACAAAAGGGAACACGGTGCCAGTTTTTATTCCTGTATTATGAAGCACTTAGAATAATTACTCATCTACAGTTTGATTATGATTAACTTGTAATTCACAGTTGAGAGCCTAAGCCCTACTCATTTGAATTCCAGTATGAAACAATTTTCTCTAATAACAATGATATGATTGATAAGTGTTTTCCGAAACGACGAGTGCTAAGGTCATTTCCCCCCACAAGTGTGGCGTATGATTTTATTGCGAGGAGTGGCGATGATTTTCCCCAATGGATGGTGAGATCCGGCTCCCACATACACGTCAGCTAGCGAGGTTTTTCTCAACCAGGTATCTCCCACCAGCGGAGAAACCGCCCCGGCCGGGGCAAACTGTAAACTCACGGTCGGTCTCCCGACATGTGTGGTAGTGTAGTGCATGTTAGTGTAAGTATGTGTAAGTAAGTAGTGTAAGTGTGTGTAAGTAAGGGGTGAGGAAAATCAGGGAATAGGAAGGAAAGATAGCGCGCGGTGCGTGGCCCGTTTGTTAGTGTACTGCTCCGACATTCGCTTGGAGTTGATTAGAGAAACCAAGGAAAACTGTACATCAGAGTAGCCGGCTACTAGAATTCTCCTCCAGATAGCATCTGAATTCAACACAGCTCTCTAGTTGGTGTCTAAAATCCTGCCACCGTCAGAACTCGAACCTACGACCTCCCAGTCAGAGGGACTGCAGTGACATCACTTGATGCACTGTAACAATGATTGGCAAAATTCAAAATGTTTGCACTGGTCCACCTCGTAAAGAATATTCAAATATATTCTATGAAAGTTTGTACGGTTTTCGATTTTGAGATTTCTAATAATCTACTAAAGATTACACGAAGTATTGCACAAAGAGTACATGGCAAAGCAAATCATCGATGGTGATTCAGAATTTTTACTTTTCAAGTTACGTAATTACATAATCAACCGAGGGAAGAAGACTTCCGTCAGTATCAGCCAACTCTAGTAATTAATGCGATGACATTACTCAATTCATAGGTATGTCCTATCACAAATTTATATTTTGATATTCTAGTCAACATAGAAAGACCTTCCTGTTGAAAGCTAGCAATATTTTTTCAATTAAGTTCATCATTCATAGTCGCGTTACAATTTTAAAAGTAAATTACAAAAATTTATATTTTTGGTACATATTCGAGAGTTTATTCTTCTCGCGAAACAGAAATTGTGCTTTTCGTGTAAAAATGTGCGCACATTTGGGTTACTTCTCGGAAATAATTTGTATTCCGATGTCATATTCGAAATTTGTTCACTTTCTCGTTAGATGCACTAAGGAGTGGTTTACCCTTCAGTTTTAATTAACACGTCATCTGCAGGATATAAGTGACATTCGTATTTTCTTACAAAAACATTATTCCCCTGACTTATTTTTCAAAACCTTTTTCTTTAATTAATCTATACACATAATTTGGCATCCGAGGCAATGCCTATTCAAATTATTATAGCATGTTAATAAATACTGAAAATAATATTAATAACAAATATGCTAAAACAAGAATAAAACTGTCAAATAATGGCATACCATTTGACGAGTTTTTCAGAATCTCTTTAGGGGCCCTTTCCCCTAGAGCAATAGCACTTGGTGTAAGACGGAGGATTGAAACAATCATATGAAAATATAGGATTTGGATCTGCATAATGGTGCATGTAGTTCGAAAGGCATCTTTTGCTCATCGAACTGTTTCCTAGTGATAATCTTACGTTTCGTTGGTTCATAGTCTGGAAGAACAAACACTCGCACTCGCTATTGTTTTTAATGCCAAGAGAGAGATTCTTGAGGTTGTTTAGGTGGCAAAAATGATAGAAACTCACGTCGAGTAAGAAGTTGTTTTCCAGGTTTAAGTTGAGTAAATTCGTCAAATTATGAAACGAACAGTACTTAAGTCTTTCGATGTGGTTGTTTTGAAGATACAGATCTCGCAAATGTATGTTGGATTCAAAGGAATATTTTTCGATAACTGAAACATTATTGTAACTCAGGTCCAATCGCAGCAAATTTGGGCAACCACGAAACATTTCCTTCTGAATGACAGAGATATGATTCTGACTCATATTCAAGCAAAGAAGATTGGGCAAACTGGTTGTAAACGTATTTCCTAGAACTTGCAAGTAGTTGTCTTGTAAGTGCAGGGAATGCAAATGATCCAATCCAGAGAAAGCGTAGGGGTGGACATAAGAGATTTTATTCCTATGAAGAAAAAGTGTCTTTAATCTTCCGCACGTAGAAAAAGCGTTCATCGGGATTTCTGTTAGGGTATTGTTGCGTAAATCCAATTCTTGCAAAGAGGACAATCCAACGAAAGTCTTCTCATGCAACAGCGCAATCCTATTGGATGAAACGTAAAGATGGGTCAAATGGGAAGAATCTCGGAACGTGTCGTTTTCAATGATAGAGAGCATGTTGTGAGACAGGTCCATTGTCACATTTTTTGACGAGTCGAAATCGCTCACGTTGTTTATGCGCAGTGTTTCAGACTGCAATGTTTCTACACGGTTGTTTTTAATTATCAACGTCGTCATTTGTGGATTTTTCACAAATGTTCCATTAAATATGTGATGGATATGATTTTCACCGAGAAATAGCTCTCGGAGCTGAGGAAGATCCCAAAACAGTGTGTTCGGCAAGTCAGTTATTTTGTTGTTGGAGATATCAACGCGTGTAAGTTTAGAATTATTAGTAAATGATTTAGGTGAAAGAGAAAAGCTGCCAGAGTTAGTTATTTCTATCATTTCCAAGTCAGCCAAAGATTGAAATGAGTTTTCATTTACTTCAATATCACAGTATCTAATGTGAATATTTATCAGAAAGGGAGATATATTGCCTTTTGATATTCCTTCCACGCTAGAATTATGTATGCGAAGATAGGCAATATTTTCCGACAATTTGTCAAATGGTAGTTCTTGTTTGACAGAAGTACATTCCACGAGTTTTCGAACACACTTGCACATGTCACAAATATCACTGGCTTGTATGTTCACCAAAATACGGAGCAAAGAAAGTATAAATAAGACCAAGAGTTTCTTCCGAAACAAAAGAAAACATCTATCCATCTTGACAGAGTGAAGAACGTATGAAGATCAAGATTTAATATCCAACACGAACCAGATTTCAAAGTTGCACTTCGCAGACAAGCGTTCTTGCAGCGAACTGCACGGGCTCACAATCATAGTTCACATCAAACATAGTTCACGTACAAAATTCTCCACACATTTGTCTCTTATCACACATACCGTACATCACTGAGCAGCTCGCTAATGCCGACTGGCCTAGTGATAATCATCCAAACACTCAGCTCAGCACTGAAGAGGGATCATATCGCAACTTATCTTTGAGTAACGAGTTCGGTTACATCATCACGTGCTCGAAATCTGGACCTACCCTTTTCGTAAAGTCAGTAAAATTAGTTTGTAACTGCCTCTTAAACATTTCAAGCTACGCAAATTCCATTTTCTTTGTTTTCGGGTTTTCTAATTTTCTATTTCCTGATTTTTTGTTGTTTTTTATTTTTGGAATTTATGATGATTTGAACGTTTGAATTTAATGTTTTAATGTATTATAGTTATGCCTATATAATTTTTTAACACCAACTATGCCTTTAAAAAGTATTGTACCTCAGCTTCCGGGTCCATGGCCCCATCTCGATCAGTTGGGGGTTTTCTTCCATTTTCCTCGATCCTTTGAACAAATGCTGGGATGGCCCCTGTTTTTCTTCTAGGCATAAATAAACTCCACTGTCTGCACGTTATCGTGATCCCAATAGGAAAAATAACCATCCTATCCATATTCTGTTCTCGCGCTATAAATCACTAATTAATCAATCTATACACGTGTTCACAGGGGGCGTGGTCTCTTTGATTATTTTGAACGAGGCTCCTGAGCCATTCGTAATAAAATATTTTATTTCGATTATACGACGTCACTGCTTTTATAACGAATTACGTTGATTACACTGATTTTAAATTGAATTCATTATTTTATACTTCTATAACCCGACAATTCAGAAATAAGGAAGAGTATCTATAAGCGATCAAGCAACCATGAAAATGTTTTAACATAAAACCAATTGTATTTATTAATTGTGTTATTTACGTTATAACTTCTGTTTTATGTTCTATTTTCTAACAGATGATGCTTCATTGATTAACATTCTTCTGTTTTATTAATTTATTTGTAATATATGCCATACGTAAATAAACAAGGGGCTACAACTGCACATACTTTCACGCGTTATTTCTAAATTTTATATTTTCGAAAGTTCAGAGAGTTCAAGATAAATGAGGACTGCTATTCTTTTAACCATTCCTTGTTCTATACGTAGAAAAAAATCGAAGGAAAAAATTCGAGCATTTTTTTAAAAAGTGTTTTTTTAATAAATTTCAGGCACACATTACGAAAAAACTATTTGTTTTTTAAATGTAAATGGCCTTTTTTTAAAGAGCCGATATTTTAAAACAGGTTTTGTTTAAGGAAAAAAACCTATCTTCAATTTTATAATATGAGATTGTGAACTTTTTGAAATTTGGAAACATGGAATGTTTTCCAGAAATGTAAAATTTTTACCGTCCTTGGATACATACGAGAAGAAAATTTAAAGAAAAATTTGGAGCCATTTTGAGAAAAAATGTTGAAAAATTAAAAATTCGTACTTCGCGCAAAATTACACGAAAAATACTCATATTTTGAAACAATTCTATATTATACTATTTTAAGACCTATCTTTAAAGAACAGATTTCATTATGAAAAAAAATATTTTCGACACAGTAGGAAGACTCCGAAGAAAAAATTAACTTTTGCAATTTTCGAAATTCATGGATTTTATGGAAAACGAGACCGGCATCATTCTCTTAAGCCTTCTTTTCACTATTCGAGACCAAATTTTAATAAACAAATTAGGAGCCGTTTTTGAGAATTTTAACAATGTTGAGGTTTTATCTAATGAACCCCCAAAATGAAAGTACCGGTTTGAAACTCAGATGGTCTCGAGTTCATTTAAATGAGCTCCATTTAAATGTTGTGGAAAATCAATTCTGGAGAATATCAGCTGAATAGTTGAGGTGCTAGCATTGACGTCAGACAATGGGACCGATTGTCAGATGTTTTGCCGTCAACCGATTTTTCGGTATCAAAGACCCTCAAAACAAGCTTTCTTTCTACACAATTTTCTATATGCTACATTACATAGTGTAACGTATTAGCCAGCGTGCCTCATGGCATCTATTTGGGGACGCTTGGTTGCGGATTAGTTTCGCCACAGGAAGTAGGGTTTAGGGTTTAGGGTTTTTCCGTAAAGGGAAGAACGCGGAGACGGGAGACACAAGGCTTAGGGTGTCTTCCGGCTTATAGAAGCTTTTCACTGTTATAACAAGCGAGGGGGTGGCGTGACGTAGTAGGTCACGTGGGCCTCGCCTATATAACAGAGTGTACGGAGCCAGTAGGCAGGTTCTGGAGACAGTGGGAGAACCTCGTGCGTGTGCACAAAACTTGGCGCCAAGACGGTGCATATGCGAGCCAGGCTCGCGAGGCTGGAGTCATTAGTTGACGAAGCCTGCGGACTTTATGTCCTGGGGTGACTGCGGTCACGGGGGAGCGATGCTGTGTGCGTGCTCCGAGGTGAAGAGTGGTTGAGTGCCACGATTCACGCCGATTCTCAATCGGATAAGATCGCTCCTGCGATCGAGGCAAACCAGCCGTTGGTGCGCCAGAACGGACTTTGTGTCCCAGCGTGACATCCGGTCACGGAAGCTAGGCTTTGTGCGCGCTTCAAAAGTAGGAGTGGCGAATGCCACAATCAAAACCATCTTCAATCGGGTTTTGGATCGCTCCCGCGATCAGGGGATAGTAGGTCTATCAGAGCTAGGGTGTAAGTAGATTATTAAGTGTATATATTTGTTTTGTTTTCTTGTTAATAAATATATTTGTTATTCGAAAGCTCTGTGTCTGTGGTCGCTGTGAGTATCCATGACGTCACAATAGCATACACTTCCCACTTAGAGTCGTGGTAAGTGCGTGATGCCTAGGCATTTTAGGATCCAATGGGTACCCCACAGGACATTGATGTTTTTTTCCTCGATTTACTGCCAGCAATGCTAAATTGCTCCATCGTAATTTACAAATTGTGTGTGAAGTTTAATAGAGCTTTTGAGAGCAATTAACGAGATAGTCAGTAGATCGCCTCGAGACGTGATCCCCAGGGCCTTGAGGGCACCGACTGTAAATCTTGGCATAGCCACCACCGCCAGGATTCTGGCGTTGGGTCCATGAAGTTGGGCTGCCAGGGGGATCACTGGTTGATATTTTACCACCTTTTCTTCCCCTTCTTTCAGGCTAGACCCATCCTCGTGGCGGACAGTCACATCGACCACGTGGACCCCTTCCCGGCTTTTTATTACCAGGTCAGGTTTGAGTCTAACCCCTTCGGCAATGGAGAAAGAGGCTTCCGTGGACACTACCGTGTCGGATTTCTGGAGAATCTTCCCTTCTATGAAGTTTTTGATCTCGTCATGACGCTTTATTCTTGCTGGATTCGTAAAAATGCTCTGAGGATGTGATTCATGGTTTCTAACGCTGTATTGCACTTCCTGCAGTAAACATCCTCTCAGGGCCTTCCTCTACTAAGAGCAGTTTTATTGCCAGCGGTATTTGATCTCAATTGGAGTGCAGTGATAAAAAGACCAGGTTTCAGAAGATGATAGTCTTTCAAAAAGGCATTTCCAATCGGATCGTTTGCGCCCTAACCGCTCTCAATTGGGATCCCAGCTTCTCCCAAGCGGCTACCTCGTCATCGGCGCATTTCTTCTTATAAGCCCTTAAATCTTGTTCGGAAGTCCAGTTGAGTCTGTGATTTTGCGGTCTTTAGTGTCCGTTGGTAAAAACTCGGGCAGGAGCTCAACCATCTGCAAATAGGATCGGCAGATATTTCTAATCGTAATCATAGGTTCAGGGCAACTCTAGGAACGTGTTGGACGAGCCGCAGCAATCCCAGTCCTCCATCTCTCTTGGCCAGATAGAATAAGCCATCTGCAGTACTCATATGTAGACGTAGGAACAGTTTGACTGCCACTCTGATTTGACCGTCTGCTTCCCTGAGCATGGGCATTGATGGCATGGTTAGGACCAAGGTAATGTTGCATTATGTAGGTATGAAGTTATGCCAACTTCTCAGTGGGCTTTAAACGCGCCTTTTGAAGCCTCGAAGTTCACTCCCAGGTATGTAAGAGTATGATCATTGCTGACAAGGGGAATTATCTCCCCCAACCTTTCCAGAGAGGGGTCCTCAATAAACCAAGATCGTTCAAAAGTTGTAATTTGGAATGATGAACATTTCGCGACGGACAATGTCATTCCGAGGGCCCCAAGATATTCCACCACAATATCAACCAATTCTTGAGTTCAGGGGCATCTTTAGCTAACAGCACCAGATCGTCAGCAAATGCTAACATGGACACCCTCCTTCCCAGTAACGTGTATCCTGACATATTTTCCAATTTCTCAAGCAGGCACTCCATGATGAGATTAAAAAGGAGTGGGGACATGGGATCCCCCTGTTTTACTCCTCTAGGAATTGACACACCAATTCCTTTCGAGGGGTGCTGAATGAATGATAGAGAAAATAATTTACTCTCTATATGAACAAGATTTATTGACTTTGTTTGTTACCATGGCGCGGTAATTAGTTTTTGTGACGAAAATTCGCCGTTTTTTGACACACTATTACAATACTTTCTCTTCTTACAAAGTGCGAGAAAGAAAAAAGTATCAGTGATAAAGGGGGCCCAGAAAAGTAGTTGGACGTCCTTTTGTTTTAAGCTGCGCACGTCTTTGATCATGATATTTTTCGACATTGCAAATCGAAATGAGGATTACTGGAGTTTTTCAGTTTTTTCTCCATATGAATCCGCACTTTTGGACCTCCCCTTCCCCTGCTCGACTTATCATTGGGAGATGTGTACAAACACTCAGCAGTAAAGTATGATAAACCGCATTGCTGATTTTCTTTATCAAGTTCCAAGCTAGTTGCAGGTCTACCAAAGTGAGGCTGGAAGTATAGGAAGCATCATCGTCGATGTGTATTGCGCTGAGGAATGCAACTGTGAATCTCGAGAATTTTTCAGTTCAGCGCTTTGAAACTGTAAGTAAATAAAGTATTTAGATTGTTCATCATTAACTTAGGAACATATCACAAAATAATGGAACTCTGCATTGCTTTCAGTTACAATAATCGCAATGAAAAGAAATGAAGAAAGCTCTTCAGTGTCATCCAACATCAATCATCGCTGTATATTTCATATTTCACATAACCATAGTAAACGCTAACTGCTCATTTCAATGGACTCAAGGATTTTGCGATGGTGTATCAGGGATATTCCTTGATGACGAAAACGTTGCGTATATTTTAATATTGAAAATTCACAACAGTAATCTCACGTCACTTACAGCAAATGATTTCAATCGTTTAACGAGTGTAAAAGACATAGAAATTGTTGCGTGTTATTTTCTTGACCCTCCACAAATTGAACTCTTTGCGGGATTGAAAAATCTTGAAACATTGGACATCAGTTTATCCACAATTGCAGGAGACGCTTCTGCAATATTTGGAATTAATGCCAGGCTGAAAGAGTTGTCGATGAGCGGGAATTTCTTCACTTCAGTGAAAAGTAATTTGGCTCATCGACTCCCACACATTAATTTTATTGATCTCAGTTCCAACAATATTTCAGATATTGACTTAGATCCCTCATATGATTATAATCAAGGAGGTGTGTTTTCGCACTTACCTCACGTTACGGAAATCTATTTACAAAACAATAAAATTAAGCATGTTCAAAATGGTACATTTATGTTCTTGGACAATATTAAAAAAGTGGATCTCTCCTTTAATATGATTTACGCAATCGAGCCAGCCGCCTTGAATTTCAGCTCTGTAAATGATAAAGACGCGAAAATCGTACTCAACATATCATACAATGCTCTCTGGACAGTAAACAAAAATACATTTTACTTATGTTCTCGAGTGAAGGAATTGGATCTAACGGGAAACAATATTTCCTCATTACATGAAGGGGCTTTCCATGGCCTTACTAACATGAAAAAACTTAATTTGAGGGGGAATTCGATAGTCGAAGTGTTATCTGGAGTGTTTCCCCAAAACAACTCCTTAGAATGTCTGGATATGGGGAACAATTTTATTCGACATCTTGACAACGGGGCTTTCGAGAAACTGAAGTCACTTACAGAACTGTGTTTGAAGAATAACAAACTGGCATCCATAGACAAGACTTTCGTGCCGTTGTCTAATCTCAGACATTTAAACCTACGAGGAAACCAGATTTCACATGTGCCAAGAGCTTTCTACGGCTGTCCCGAGTTGAAGGTTTTGGATCTGAGTGAGAATACTGTTTCGCGGGTTGAAGCCGGAGCCTTTGCCATCAACGTCCGCCTCCAACTGTTACTGCTTCAAGGCAACGCCCTTCAAAGCAACAGCATCGATTGTGTGTTCCTCTTCAACGATTCGTTGGCGATTCTTCACGACATCCACAAATACATTCCCGCGAAAAACTCCGAGGGAACTTTCCATAACGTCGAAGTGACGTCGGAATCTCACAGACACGGAAGGTGCGTCTGCGTATTTTTCACGGGTCAGCACAGAGACCACGATGGCCCCCCTCAACGGTACTTATCTGCAGACAGGTGTTCAGTCGAAAGCATGGACAATGAGAACGTCGGAACTTCTGACATAGAAGCATCGCAAATTGCCTACCGCCGAGAACAAAACACTACAGTCAAAGCAATGACAACCGGCGTAGAGCTGCAGCATGAACAAACAACTCCCAGTTCAACTACTGCCTCCACACTACAGCGAACAACTGAAATGCTAGTTGTCCAAGCGAGCACTAATCTGTCGGAGATCGCGTACCATCGAGATCACAAGACTGAAGCTAACGTTGAAGCAACGAAAAATAGTGTAGGGCTGCTTTATGAAGAAAAAACTTCCAGTGCAACGACTGCCTTCACGAATCAACCAACAACAAAAACGTTAGACGTCCAAGTGGGCACCAATCATTCGTTAAAACAGAACCCTTCATTGTTGTCGGGACTTACTGCTGCTCACATCGCGTACAGCATCTCGAGTGGGGTCGCCATTGTTATCGTGATAGCGAGTGTCATGTGCCTAGTGATAAAATTGAGACGCTCGTGTCGCAAAGAAAGAAAAACAACTGTTGAGAACGTGTATGAAAAGATAGACGAAACTGGCATGATGGGTGGAGTAAGTTCGAATGCTAGATGGGAAGAAGGTTGTACAAGTGTAGAGCTAGCAGAAATACCCCCCGAATTACCGCCTCGTCCCGAAATTCTACATAGACAAATGACCGAAGACTGATAATATGATTGAAGTAGATGTTTGCTCGTCCTATTATTATATAATATAGATAAATATTGCCTTTCATTAAGGGTAAGCAGTCAACAACTATTAAATTACTATAAAAAAAACTCATTGGCATTTCCTGATCATTCTTTTTCTTTCTTTGTGTATTCTTAAAGAAAAAAATTATCAAAAAATATCAATGAGTTTTTTATAATAACTCAATAGTGTTATTGATCACCTGTTCTCAATAAGAAAGGCCATATTTCTCTCTCTATACTGATAAGAGGAATGAACTGCAAATATTATTTAAAAGCATGCAATTAATAAGTTTTATTATATTAATAATAGGATGATTGAAAGATGATCAAACGTCAATTGCTCTTACACTTTAACCAGAGAATATCTCAACATTTTCTCTCAAGATTACTGATGAAAATCTTATGAAAACTAATTTGACCATGGGGTATTGCCCCTTAAGCAGTTACTTTAGTATTTGACATTTTCAATCACACATTATTATTAGAGCAGTACCTATTTACAACTCTACTATCTTCAAATAACATAAGTGTATATTAAGTTATGAAAACATTGAATTTTATTTTTTCATTGCACCTATAAAAATTATATATATACATACATATATATATATATACATACATATATATATATATATATATATATATATATATATATATATATATATATATATATATATATATATATATATAATAAATAAAATTTTACTGATCTTAAAAGCACTTTGATCAAGTTGAAAATTCGTGTTCTAGTTTGTGAAAGTCAACATATTTCCTGACACTATAAAAACAATTTGTACTAATTTGTACAATTACACTATAAAAACTATAGTACTATTTACGTTTAAGACTTTGCTTCTTTTCAAATTAAGTAATTATTGTAAGTTACTTATATTTTCGCCCAAGAAGAGAAGGTAGGCTTGTAAAACATAGGTAAATAATTGTGCTTGAATTGAAACTAGCTTTCTGATGGTATGCTGTTGACACTGAAATTTGCGGAATATAAGTACTATACTATTGATGGTATTATAATTATGACTTAACAATATATTAAACAGTTTTCTCTTAAACCATCCATCGAAAATAAAATGTAATTTCCAAAATGTACAGAAAATGAAAGAAAACTGTGTAGCCTTTGGTCATTTGAGAGGTGTCTTTGATTTCTTTAGATACCCAGGATCTCTGGAATATTCAAAAACAGTTTAAAAGTTTCAATTTTTACTTGAAAATGAAAATATTTCATGGTAATATTCTGCCTTTTCCCATATTGCACATACTGAATGAATTCTTTTTCTCAGTGTGTCACTGCTGATGATAGCTGATCTCGTGCTCCAGCAAGGCTTCAAGAAAGAGGCCACCTGCCATAAAATATTTGCTATTCATCCCTTGTGTTGTGATACTGCTACGTGTTTGATATTTTTGGTGCTACTGTGTCTACACTAAACATACTAGGTATTGGCTGTTCTTGAGCAGTGTGTGTGATACTTTTTAGAAAACCATTTTGTGTAGGTTTGTTTTTTAAAAATTTAAAACAGACTCTATGTTAATTTTCAATTAAAACTTATGTTAGTTTTGAAATAGAGTATATAATGTTTACAGCCATGTAATATGGGAAGTGGGGGTAATAAGGGTCACTTTTTGTTTTTACAATATAAATCAGTACAAATTGTTTCTAGGAAGAAGTACGTGCTGTTATATCACGTATCAGTTATTAAGTGTTTATTTTCACCACAAAAAAATAATTAAAAATATATTAAAACCCATATCAAATTTTGAATACATAATAATAATTGAAATAAATATCGAATTTCCAAAAAATTGCATTTGATCCCCCTTACACACACATTGGGAGTAACTACAATGAAGTAAAATGAACACATTAATACTTCAAAAAGTATTTATTTTGTTTACAATAATTGTAGGACTCTAAATGTAAAAAAGTAATGTGACTTCCAAGGTTGTCCAAGATCAGAGGCACTGAGTCAGTTGGTCAAGTGAAGCTTTTAAAGTGAGTCAGTTGATGTATTCTTTATCCAGCGAGCCATTCTTCCTACATGTTTAAATAGTACCAAAGGACTAATTAAACTAAGAGCAGCAGACATTTGAGCCGTTGGAAGAAAAAAAGTGGAGGACCGTTGCATCCATGCTGCAAATAATAGTGGTTGTTGGTACTCTCTTCCTGGGTGGAGCTAGTCCTATTCCTTTTTGACCTTTTGGGGCAATAATTTTCTGAGTTTCTAGATACACAGTAAATCTTTCTTCATCAATGTTAAAAATCCTGTGAAGAGTAAATTTATGTTTCTTTTCAGGTTCTTCTCAATTATAAAAAATAGATGAACATCTTTACAAAAGCCTTTTGCCCAGCAGGATTTTTATGATAAATCCTTTGATCCAGTCCCTACTTGCAAACTTTGTTTCTTGATTAAATTCATGTTGTAGTTTCAAATTATTAGTGAATTTTAAAGTGAATTTCCTCAAGTCCAAGATCATAACTCTATAAAACACATTAGCAATCTTCTTTGTTTCAGCAATTTCATTCCAATAAAAACATTTTTGCATTCCATACGAGATGCATTCACAATCAGAGATTTATACCTCTTCTGAAGCATGCTAAATGGTATGCCATGGCAGCTCTGTGGACATTGCACCTTCATTGATTGCTTTAATTGCTGTCACCAACTGTGCTGATGACCATTCTCCTTTACTGGTCGTTTGTTTACGATTTCTGGGCCTCTGCTGCAACCTCATTTGGATCAATAAATTATTCTGTTTGTGGAGGAATGGCAGTCATACTATGTGTAAATGACCACAAACAAATTTTTATCAAAACTGCTCATAAACTTTTATAGAATATATAAAATTAATTGCAATTAGTACCAAATTATTTGCTGAAGTACTTTACGTCCAACAAATTTTAATTTTTCCAGAAATCTCCATGTTCATGTGAGTAAGACCTCACTTTCTAACATCAGCCACTCACTTCTCCAGTATGAACGTAGTAATCATCAGTGTAAGCTTTCTTTGGCTCCAGTAATCAACAGGCAATTGTTATCATAACTAATGGTAGGTAGAAGCACATGTTTCTGCCTTTCAATATTGATGGTCAGAATTTAAAACCACATAAGTCTGTTTTGAGAGATAATTGTTTAGTGATTTCGGATGTATTTAAAAATGATATTTCACATAAATATTTTTAAATTGTTTTTTTAACAATATTTATCAATAACTTACTGCTGACTTCCATGACCCCATTACCTCCATTTTCCCTACTTAAGAAAATACTTAAAAAAATGTATTTTGTGTATTTAATTATTTGATCATGCAATAATATTGAATATCACTGTACATACATGTTGTTACATGGAAAAAATGTTAATCTTGCATTATATTCAATATACCTTGTTGGAAAATTACAAAATTAACAAGATGTAAGAAAAACAAAAAAATTATGTTACATCTAGCTATTTAATAAAAAATATATACTATTTTTTAGCTTATAATTATTTGTGATTGCTGTAAAATTTAAAAATGTTACCTTCAATGTTTTTAAGGCCCAGGGTTTAATAACTGAGCATGTTTAAGATATGTCGACCAATTTGTTACGGTTCAAATCAAATTTGGGCATTTAATTAGATCTTGATAGTGAATTCACGAAAAATATGGAACAAGAAACCAAATCTTAACTTTTGGCCTTGAAAACTGACTTCTCTCTTGTAATTTAAATACAGAGTATTTGAGACAGCAAATTAAAATACAAGCTGTGATTTCCCCTCCAACTTCAGAGTTGACCTCATTTTGACTCGAAAATAAGTACAAAAAGTTATTTCCTCAACATTATACTTCAACTTTTTAGAATTTTGAAACTTTACTCCCCTTACATAATTAAGCATATATTTTTCAAATTTTATCAAATCCTGGCCCTAAAGGAAGAATAAAAAGATTTTTGAAACCATTTCAAATTCCAATTATTGAGTTAAAACCTGAAAAGTGCTCACAAATGACTCAGCCAAGATTGTTGGTCACTGGGATTTTGTTTACTTTCAGCTGGGTGCTTAATTCAAAAGAGAGGAAGATAAATCTATACTTAATTCCAACGTACACTTAATATCAAATGAGCTAAAATAGGTTCAATTACCTTGTTTACACTTACAGACATCCTAAGTTGAAACCCAAGTCAATATACCTAGAAAACAGTTGTGACCAATCAAATGGAAACTAACAAAATTTCCTTCCTACTCTGACAGTGAAAAATTGCTTGTACTGAAATGGGCAAAAATAGAAAAAATGGTCTTTATGGAAAATAGATACTTGAGAATGGTTTTGTGAATGGCGCAGCTATTTGCACCAAATTCAGTAAAAGTAGTTCAGACTGATGTAGTTGATGCAATTATAATGTTTGCTTGTATTAAAAAAATTGTAATATAATTCTTTATAACAATAGTTATTTAAATACATTTAGTCTTCTAAGTCTTTAAAGGCAAGATTGGAAGGAGAAAGAGAAGAGAATGTTGAAGCTAAGAAGTCAATCTCCCCAAGCCTGAGACTCATAGAAGATATGTGAACATTTCATTGGAATTTTAATTACAATATTTTGTAATTACATATGACTATCCAGAAGTTACCATTGATGCTCTGCGGCAATGCCTTCTTTCTGGAGGGCTTTGTCTGAGGTCAAACATTTGAATGCACTGCATTGAAAGCAAATGTATGAAAATGGCAAGGGGGAAAAAAAAAAAAAGAAGTTTGAAAGATTCTAATGAGAGAAGAAACTGCAAGCTGCATTGTGATGCCTCCCAAATCTGGCATATTTTCTAAAAAACTTATTATTTGTTAAAACAACTTGAGGCATAAATAAACATATTATGATAGCAATTAATGTCCAATTTTAGTATGCCAAAAATGTATGAGAATATTGAAATGTCCATGTAAGTCATGCATTCTTGTTTAATTTTAAATACTGAGGTATGTATTGTGCTAATTAAAAAAATTGTAATATTAATATCTGTGAACTAGAGCAAGATTTGATATCAATTATATTCTGTATTATTTTGAAGCAAGCAGTTTTGTAGCAATATGACATCAGTTCAAAGATTTAATAACAATGCTAAAATATAACCCACATGTTTCCTGTTTTTTTAATGTCCACTGCAGTATTATAGTGGGAGCGAACTTAAATCATTGTTTAGAGTGTTTGTAGCTATGAACCTAAATGCAGTGTGCAGTATTTAAAATGGCTATATGGTCTACTTAAGCTAGTAATCTAAAAGGAATGAAAAGTCTATATAAATGAATAACAAAAAAACTATTTGGCTATGGAAGTATGTCTGTGATAAAATGTAACATATTCCTTGATGTTTTACTCTGACAAGTAATATAAAAGGAAGAACAACCTGTGCAAGTTTTCTTAACATGTGCAATTCTTATACATGTGCATAGTTGGTGAAAAAAATAAGCAATATGGTGACATTTTATATTAACAAATGTTCACTTCCATGAAATCGAAACTATATGCATCAGCAAACTAGTTACAAATTTGATTCAATAGTATTCCTGATGAAATAACTAATTTTTTCTTCTCTCATCTAGTAAAATGAAAACATACGAAAACATTAACAGATAGCGAAATGACACTTATTGACAATCAGTTTTTAAGAATTGCACAATAGAAAAAGAAACAAATATATTCATATCATTAGTAAAATAAATATATTTGTTTTTATACTGACTACAGTTCTCAGTTGTATAGAAACAGTTATGCAGTTAAAAATATATTACTTGGCATGTAGCAATGTGCCATCAGTTCAAACCTATTATACCTATGTGTATTACAACTATAAAATATCCTTTTTGTAATTGATTCTTATGCCTGAAGAATACAGTTCCTATTATTATAGATATCTTTGTTGAATGAAAAAATGTACCCATCTATAAGTTAGACAGTTTTAAAATAAACCACTGATTGTTCATTAATGACATTCAATGCTCTTGTGACTTGGTGGCGAATTCTCTTACCTTTCACCACTGAGGTTCTGGGTTTGATTCCTGTATAATTCCTGTAGAACCCCATGTGAAAATTGATATGACAAAACGAGTTTGCATGCTTCACAGAGGCTAGTCCAACCCCCAATTCTGGCTGCTGAGCAGTGATGCACACGGAGATTCTATTTCGCGGTCCTCTTGACAACCGACTGCGATGAGACATGATGGATATGACAATGGTAATAATTAATGGATTGAATTAATCCAGTGCTGGTATTAATGGAGGATTACTTCAGAAGCACAAAGCACTCAAGGCCTGGGGCTTGGAGATGCATTGCGTCAATTGAAGACGCAACAAATTAATAAAAAAAGAAAGGTAGTATTCCAAGCTCAATAAAGAAAACAAGTGGAAGACTTTTGCTTGTTATTTTTCAAAAGTATTTTCTGTAATATACAAATTCTAGGTATTATTAGATGTGGTTCTCCAGTATATTGCCCCAAATTTCAGGCAGGAAAGTACATTAATAAAATATATGCAATGAGCTGTATACAACCAAATTTGAAAGAATCCTGAACCCATAACATAATGAAATTTATTTAGTGTTCAATCAATTAGGTGTGCTTCATTTGATTGCTTTCAGGGTTTGACTGAATTGAGACAACAATTCATTATGTTATCTTAATATCAGCTAATTGCTCATAATTTTATTTTCAATGACACATGTAATTGCTAGTTTCAAATGTGCTTTTTCTTCATTTGTTATTAATTTGTTATAACAAAACCAATATGCAACATCTGATATCATACCGCTTACTGTTTTGTTTTTAAAAGAGTATACTTGTCATCTGTAAAGAGAACTACTCTTTTATTTATAATGGATGAGATCATGTCGTCTGCATGCAGATGGAGGACGAGAGGGTCTAAAATTCAACTCTGAGGTATGGGACTGCATGCACATTTTGCAATAAATTGAAAAGATGTTTAAATAATATATATTCCATGCCAGTAAGTATTTCTACTTTTTTAATATTTTCATTTAAGATGTAAACATTTTCAATTTAGGACAATGCCACATTCCTTTCTAAAGCAAAATTTTATGGTAAATTAAGTTGAATGCTTTGAAAGACATGTCATTAGATGCTTTATCTTAATTCATCAATGAAGCATCATCTGTTAGAAAATAGAATATGGTTGTTTCTAGAAGTTTGATTACCCACGTTGGCAAGTGTGAAATCACGTTTAAGAAAAGTTTCCATTCATATACAGAAATGCCTCTTTACTAACTTTTACAAGTTGGTAAAAGATATATTGCATAAAAGCAACTTCATCTTTGAAGTATGAAAATATCAGGAAGCATTCCTGAGAATAAGGCAGCATTGAAAATACGAGTTTACAAGTTTATAATGGGGCATGTTCACAAGTTTAACAAACAATATGGAAAATTATGTAAGCCAGCCAAGAATTTAATTTTTAGCTCTGCAACATTATCATTTTACTTTTATGTCCTAAAAATATTGAAATATGCTTTTAAAAATTTGCATTTATGAACTAATAGTTCATAAATACGCACTTTAATATGCAATTAAAATTAACTATATTTTATTTCCTTATAAACCTTCCTTGATAAAATTCAAGAGAAGCATGCTTAGAGTGAAAAGATATACTTTTGTGCAAACATAATATAACCTAAATTACTTCATGGTAAAATAATTGAAGTAAATACGCAACTTAGCAAAGTACATTCTATGTCTTGTTTAATTTTTTCTGCCTGGTTTAACAAATACGATATGAAGAAATATCCTCCATTTGCACAAGTACTTTATCATCTATAGAAAATAAAAAACTCCAACTGTGACAAGCTCTTTCTAATTAATGAATACTCACAAATAAATTGATTATACAAAAAAAATGGAACATTTTACAGATAAATTTCTAAATCAACAAAAAATTAAAAATATGCTTCTATAATTACACAAAATGCTCCAACAGAAAAAAAAAAAAACTGGCCAAATATGCACTGACATATTAATCGATATAGTATCCAATTCTAACCAAATGTCACGAAATTTCACTTAGCTATGATGTAAACCAACAGTTAAAAATATGCAAAATCATAAAAATCCACTCCCTAATTATCATTATGCATTCACATTCCTACTCTTCCAATAAAAATTATTTGAATGAGTAATAACAAAAATCAAGACAAATCCCTCTTAATTGTTATGAGAGTTGCTAATTTGAAGAATATTAGTCGTAAAAGTTTAAAATGGATTGCTTTTATTACTAAATGCTAAATATTTCAAAATGATCATGTGATAGACCTCAGAAAACACATAATATATACCAATCATTACACACAAAAAATGTTTAAGAAATTCTCAGTACCATGTCATGCAAAATTAATTCAATTCTCTTTACATCTATCTTAAATAATGATTTTATTTCAAACATTTAACACTTCACATCCTCAGAATCAGATGACATTTATGAAATGAAAGATGATCATCAAAATTGAATATGATATTTATTTTAATATTGTTGTAGTATGTATCACGAAGATTGTAAGTCTACAACAGTCTTCATAAGAACAATATGAATGAAGGTTTCTTTTAGATAGCAAATATTCTTCCATGGTGGCATAATGAATAGAAGAGAAAGAGCGATAACTTTGTTTTTACATGCATTGAATTCTGCCAAGAATGGGATCTGCAGATAAAAACACCATTTTTAGATCCATCTCCCTCTTGTGTGTTAAAAGCACAACAAAGTAAACAGATTCATAATTCATAAGCCTATTTTATTGCTAGTTTCTTGATAATTCCCTGAGATATCCATTATGTGATGAACAATTGAAAAAGCACAATTTTTGACAATAAAATGCAATTCTGATCTTGAAAAAAGAAGTATATCAATGTAACATTGTCAGAAGAGGAGAGGTACACCACACATCAAAAGTTCAGAACTTGTCTTTTTGTAATTTATTTTTTCCTTGTAAAATAAACGTCTGTCTTCAATTTTACACAATAATTTTTGAGGCATTTTTACCTGTCCTTGAGATATAAAATATGGAAGTGGAAGGTAGAAAAATAATATTTCACAGAAATTTACAAAAACATGGCCTAAAATTATTCACATTAAGTATTTATGTATATTATTAAAAATATACATCACATCGGAAATTGTGGCCCAAAATTTTATAAGGATAGAAGGCAAGTCGAGTGGTTCAAAACCAAAGAGGGGACAACAAAGAACATGTTGAATATGAACAAAACGTAATGGGTACCAATTAGGAAAATTAAAGGAGAATGTAAAAGATGAAAAATTTTGTAATAGTAAACCAGTGGGTGAAAAGATTAGGTTGACCGATTCAGTGGTTAATTAATTTTATGTTTATTATAGAAATAAAATGTCTCACAGTTTAGGCTATTTAGTATCATAACATATGAATGATGAAGAACCAATGTTTCTTACGAACCAAAGTTCTGAATCTTGGTGTCATAAAGATATGCTTCATGGCACAAAAGAGAGTTATTGTCACAATGGCAAAACTGTTCCTGCAATAATGCAGGTCATTAAATCCTTGCTCAAATATCTGGTTACTAAAATACAAAAATTTTGGTTAAATAAATAACTAGTGATTAAAAAACCTTTAAATTACTAGAATAACGGATATTAAAGATAAACTAAAACTGCAAACCTGTTGAAAAAGTGTGATGGAGATTAAAACAATTAGTAATCTTCAAATCTAAAACTTGAATTGGTATCCAAAGAACATAGACAAATTTACCATAGAACAAATTTGTATATTTGGTTATGTATATCTTGCTTCCTTTATAGATAAAAGTAGAGTTAAAAGTAATATCATTTAAATATCACCCTATTAATTAGTTTCTTTTTATAAATGAGGATATTTTGAAAAATGAATTCGATACTTTGCATAATGTATGATAGATGTAGAGAATTAGAATTATGATTTAGGGTATCTTTTCTTCATTGGATTTGAATTTTCAGTGAATAAACATTTTTGCTTTATTTAAACAATTTAAACTTGTTTTTTCAGAAGAGAACGTAGAGATTTAAGAAATGGAATGTGATTTGTGAGAAAGATATTTTAACAAATATTCTAAAACATGTAATAAACAAAAATGTTCTTCTACACATTTGTAATTAGGTTATCTCTTTCACGATTAAAATTCAAACAAAAGAACAGTAAATCAAAGAATTTAATATTTAAATATGCTCCTTTGAGGATAGATGAGAGAAATAATAATAATAATAATAATAATTACTTTTAATTTGTTTGTTCAAGTGAAAATACTTTACTCTTTCAACAGATATTTCTATAAAAATTAGTTTTAGAACAAGCTGATTACTGAAAAATGTTCCTATAAGAAGCAGTTCATAAATTACATAATGTAAATTTTGATAATTTTGAATACCCCCTCTCCTCACTGTAAATACACCTGTCAAACTTGGATTCCCATAAATAAATATATAATGTTTGTGTACCCTCCTCCTTACCATTTACAAAAAGTGAAAATAAATTATATAACAATGAAACCAATGTATTCATTTTATTGAGTTTTACATTAAATTTACTGATACTTACAGTACTAAAATTAATTGGCTTCACCTATCCATAAGAATGAGAGGCAATTTTTATGTGAAGGAAGGAAGCATTGGCAAGAAAATTTCTGACTAGTGCACGTTGTTGATGAGAATCCATGAGCAAGAATCTACTGAAACAATTTAATTGTATTCTTGAATAAACTGTAGTTCAGTTATAAAATATTTTCTTTGTACTCTTAATATTCAATCAATACACCACAGATTAAAATATATTTTCAATTATTATGTATCATAACTTTTCATCATCATCATCATCATCATCAGCAACAAGGTTTGGGCCTAATGGCCCGTTCCGCTCTCAAGAGCTCCGCTCTCATAACTTTTCAATTTGTTAATATAGTTTTTAATTTAATGTGTTAATATTTGAATGTTTGAGTGTAAGACAGTATAAAAGGAAATAATTCAGCTAATGTAGAAAAATGTCCGAGTGTCAAATGTCAGAAAATAAAAAACAATATCAGGATAATGTAACAAACTAAACTAACACCCCCTTACCCTCATGTAACACAGCGTAACACTTTCTCAAACTCCCTCCCCCCTCTTTAAAGTTATGTACAACCCTTAAAACTTCCAAATATCACGACTTCCATTTCATTAAAATGTTAATTAATAGATTATAAGTATGTTTTATTCTCCACTACGGCCTACCTTTTATAAAGCTATGTTTTAATGCGTTTCTTGAACAATGTTATGCTGGATGTTACAATAAAGTGAAAGTGCAGACTAATGAACTGGCACAGGAAGGCTCAGTGTTGAGTCTCTTCCACCAACAACATCAACTGAAACATTCGCATTCGCAAATTGCTTCATTTCGATTCCATGAGACGTCACTCGCGAGTAGTCGACTTCCTCGTACACGTGCTCGACCCTTTTCCGAAGGCGTCTTGGACAAACATGCTCACACACGCACCTACGAGTCCTAGACTTCCCCCGCCAGCAAGGCAGTAACACTATTTCGTTGTGGTGAGACTAGATGATGTCGCGCTGCAGGCGATGAGGGGTTTGTCTCTGGTCGGCAATTTATTCTTCTCCTCCTCCTCCGTGTGGAGAAGAATCTGAATTTCAGCCATTTACAGTCCCTCGGGAACAAAATCCTGTGGGCATGTGGTGTAGACAAATATCCGTCTTCAGGTTAAGTAATGGCTGTAGAAACGCTTCTGCACTCCCTGCTGACTGGAGACGAACTACATTTCAGTTCCCATTTTTGGATGTTCATTCTGCGCAATACGGAGCACTCGCACTTGCTTTCGAACGCCGAGGTCCATACTTAGTTTTCTGAGTTTCTTGAGGTGTGAGAAATCAGAAAATCGAACGCCCTTAAATAGTTTCCTGAGAGATTCGAGCGTCGCGCAAAGAGGTTAAGTTTAAAAAAAGAGCGCAACATCAACTGTTCCAAATGGTTGTCGCGGAGAATGTAAGTCGACAGGAGATATTGGCACATAAAAGCGCCATCTGGATCTCGGAAATTGGGTTTATTTCTCCAAATTCAAGCACTTCGCAGCTCCAAGCAGCCGCAAACATTGCCTCTCAATGTGAGGGATGATGTATGTGCCTCATGTCCAGAAAAGTGAGGTTAGTGTAGTGACGTTCTGAAAGGTGGTTCCGAGCTTTGTCAAATGTTCTCTTCCAAACCGGAGCTTCGAAGAGACTTCAGAACGCAAAGAAAGCATTGGAGTGAAATATCCGAAACTTTGTTGGAAGACAAAATAAGTTCAAAGAGTTTTTATGGCTGGTGGAGAAGGTCTTCGGAGAAATCCTCGAAAATCTCAAATTGTTTCGACAAGTCCGACAGCTGCAGCGAATCAAGAGGCCTCACATCGCAGGCAGGATGCTCTTGATTTTTGTTGTTCCCCAAAAGCAGCTGCCTCGAGGGCAGAAAGCCGCTGGAAGGCGTTGCTTTGCAGTCGTAGGATTCCGTTTGCTCGACAGAATCAAAAGTGAGACCCGCGAAGCACGAACGCGAAGGTCCGTCTTCAACCAGTGTAACGGCGTTGCGGGGAGAGGTTTAACGGGCACCGTGGGTCCCATCATAATCATTGAAGGCAATTCTCTCTATCTTTTCAATCTGATTGAAAGAAAGGTTTATAGTTCTTATTTGGATAAGATTTGTAAAAGTAAAATTACGAAGATATTTTAGCCTATTATTGGATAAAGAAATTAAAGAAAGATACGGCCAATGAGAAAGTAAACTACTTGGATTACTTTTGGTCTCATCTGAGAATGATCGGAAATCGATTTTAGAGATTCTGTTGTGACTGAAATCGACTTTTTGGAGAAATGGGAAACGCGGAGGAAAAATCCCTAGTATGAAACGTAAGTTGTCTTGTTTTATTCTCAGAAGTCTGATACTGGCGCTTTCAGGTAACATAATTACAAGTTCAGCAGAAATATACGATATAATTGTAAGCGGCAGAAAGTGCTTTAAAAGACCAAAAAATCCTTTAAGACTATACTCTGGAAAGAAACGAAGGTATAAGTCAATGAGATTTCTGAACGAACCAAAATCTTCAGCGACTAACGATCTCATATCACAATTCAGTATAGTCAAGGATGTGATGTTGATAGTTTCCTCTTTCCTAAATCTGACAATTGTGTTTCCGCAATAAACACGTTTTGCCATATTTGCACTCATTACTTCTAATAATTGGACATAATAGAGTCACAAAAAATATAAATGCAAGTATTTGGTGGATAGTTATATTTGTTATATTTTTCATTTCTTGTTTCCGTAAGTATTTTAATCGTATTTCAATCAAATGCTATTCAAAGATTGAGTGACACTATTTTGCTTTTCACTTGTCTAGAAGACATCACAGTGGTACTAAATGTCAGTCGAAAAGAAAAATAATTGTTCACACGGATTACATGCGTTGTCAGTTGTACACATGCCCCATCCTGAATATTATAAATGGAGTTTCACGGAATTCAAAAACCAACTGAGTGGAACGAAATCGCACATCTGAGAACTACTCCCTTTCTTTAAATATTTTCTTATCCCATTAGCCTGGCTTGAAGAGCTTTATTACCGAAAAATCGATTTATTGATAAGTGAAACCCGTAAAATACCTAGGCCTTTTCTTAGATACCCGTCTCAGTTGGAAAAATCACATCGACAATAAAGTTATACACGCAAAAATTATATTACACCAACTAAAACCAGTAATAAATAGATCTGCTACATTACCGTACAATATCGCCTTATTAATTTACACAACTATCATTCGGCCATTACTTTTATATGTATGCCCAGTATGGATCAGCGCAGCCAAATCGAATACCAAAAAACTCTAAATAGTCCAAAATCAGTTCCTCTGCACCATCAGGAATGCCCCATGGTTCATCTCGAACTCACAACTTCATAAAGAATTCCAGTTAGAATCGATAACAAACAACTTTTTTTTTTTTTCCACTCACTTCTTCCACAACTTTCCAAATATACCCAATCTAACCCCTCTAAGACTCTGCCAAAACCCAATCCAAAGAACCCGAATCAAGAACAAATTTCCGTTTCGTACATTCGTTCTCTAGCATTACAGTTTTTTTTCTCCGTATTCACTTTAAGTTCTTCAAATTTAATAAGTTCCAACGCAATACTGTTCGTAGGTTTTTGCAATTTTATTAAAAATACAGTAATACGCATGCAAATGAAATCTTCCGCGCGATTTACTTGGTAATTAATTTGTTCTCTTAAAGATGGCATTAATCAGTGTCGCCATCATTGTGAAAGAAAATTATGGTGTCGTGGAGCGATTAAGACTCTGAATTCTGGGGTTTAATCAACGCCAGCTACATAGATCTATTTAGGTGGCTTTGGTTTCATTCCAGGTATACTCACTACGATCGCAACACCAAAACAAGCAAAAACACGTTTTTGGAAATATCTTTGAATCTTCTGGTCAGTTCCGAAAACAAATTATCTGCTGACCACCTGGGGATCAAGACGCATCGAATGACACCTCATACGATGACTCGATTGCTGGACGGAAAGTGATCTAGTCGTGACTGACGGATCCGCACACAAACACACTTACACATGTATTCTCGCAGTTGCCCAAATACTTTAAAAGAATTCACCTTTTGACCCACAGAAGTAGTTACGTGAATCTCCACTGACTCCACCTCTTCTGACCTCTCAGATCGCCTTACCCGCCTCTCCCATACTACAATAAAACCATAACTACAATAAATTTAGGTTTCATCTGCGGAAAAAATCCCCTCACGAAGAATTTCGCGCATTTTACAGATGGCGCTATAAAATGCACACACTTTCACTCATAATTACAAATTTTCGCAACTTACTAAAATTTAGAAAGTTAAACGAATGTAATTGATTCTTAGGGATTCCAGTCATTAATCCCGTAAGTGTAGTGCATGATTTTCCTCGGGGAGGTGGCGATGATATTTTCCCCGCTGGATGGCGAGATCCGGCGCCTACCTAGCTAGCGGGGTACCGCCCACCCCAACTAGGTATCTCCCACCAGCGAGGCACAGCCTCAGCTGGGTCAAGCTCCAAGCTTCCGAGTGGCTTCCCGGTGTGTGGTAGTGGAGTGCAAGTAAGTGATAATGTGGGTAAGTAAGGGGTGATGTTAGGACAAGAAAGAGGAAGATGAACCGACTTCTCGGAAGTAGAGTGCATTTAAGTGTGTATGTACGTAAGGGGTGAGGATAACACAAGGAAGAGGAAGGAAATATCGCGTGCGGTCTGTGGCCCCTTTGTTAGGTTATTACTCCGGCGTTCGCCTGGTGTTGATCTGAGAAACCACGGAAAACTACCGATCAGAGCAGCCGGTCGCTAGAATTCTTCTCCAGACAGCGCCTGACTTCGACGTCTTTAGCTACTGTCGAAAATACTGCTATTCTCGGGATTCAAAACCTAGTACCTCTCGCTCGAAGGCACTGCAGTGACTCCAGAGCCAACGCGGGACAAAATCGTAAAGCTCACCCCAACACAAGGTAATAGAAATCTACATTTTACGAGAAAGCACTGAAGCGTCACTAGTTTAAATTTATTGTTATGAATTATAACTAGACTACATTAATGTTTAAGAATGTGATAAAGCGTATTGTAATAACTGTTTAATGTATGATAGAAATTGTATGTTCATGCAAGTACAGTCAGAAACCTGAAATACAAATAGATGCCAAACGGAAAAGTAAATGAATAAACAAAACACCAATGACTCATGAGATCAGAAATTTTCTAAAAACAAACCAGGATAACACGTTTGTAATTAGAAGAATAAACACATAAATGAATATTTGATATTTCTTATTTTTTCACTACGGAACCCAGTATATCCGTGTTATTCAAAATGTATATATTAGACGTAGGCTTTTATTGCGACCGTATTTTAAAATTCATTGCTTTCTGACATGTGGAAGATCTCTTCAAATCGCGAGTGGTCCATTACATAACAGGTTACGAGATCTTCGTAAATAAGTACACCGTGTCAATAGTATAATCTCTGTATTATCGTACAGCGTTCAGTCAGGTGGTCTTCTACAGCCAGTTCATCGGTAGGTGTACGTTGTACTGCTACTTCGCTACTTGACCCACCTTTTAACAGTTTTAATTGATTCACTTTTAACGGGTAAGCTTTAATTTGTATATAGTCGTTCATGCAATTAGTTTATAATGTTAATTTTTATTCCACGAGTACATGTTTTGAAAACGAGCGGCGAGTTAGGAGCGAGTTTTCAAATTTGTACGAATGCAATAAAGCAACATTATAAACGAGTTTTTTTTACATTATACATTATAAACGATTTTTACCTTTTATCTGGAGAATTTCACTGTCTTGAGCCCAGAAATTGTTTTCTATTCGTGTTTTAAATTTTCTCTATGTCTATTTTGGTTTTTACCTGATAATTTCATATTTTATTCATGTTTTTTTCTCTTCAAGTGTTCATTATACCATGATTGTAATTTATATTTTGTAAGTGGAAATTACGTACAAGAAATTGCTACCGAGACTAGTTTTATTCCAATTAAAAGAAGAAACGTATTTTCTTTATATATACTTAGATCTTGGGAGCAAACTAATGGATTTTATTCTTTATTTTTTCAGATGTAACGAAAGGAAGGAAAAGATGGCTTTGATCACTCGTTTAATCGCCTGGATGATTATGATCACCGAGATTTTTATCTACGGTAAATCAAGCGGTATACATACCACGAATGAGAAGTGTGAAATTTCTATGACTTCAGTACATTGTGAGGGACTGTCAGGAAAATTTCTTCCTAGTGATTGTAGTGTGTACGTGAGTGTTATGTATATTATGGAAAGTAACATGAGTTCTCTTTCTGAAGATGATTTTGCTGCATTGGAAAATCTTAGTACAATATATATCGACACTTGTACAATTGCATTCGGAAGTAATATTTTCTCACCCGTTAAAAGTCTTCATAAGTTGGAAATAATCAACTCAAATGCCTCTGAAGAAATATTTAATTTATTGGGAAGTGCCCGACAACTTGTTAAATTATCCCTGGAAGGAAATAAACTCACTTATATTAAGAAGGGAATTTTTAACAGCGTCTCGCATCTAGAAGACACTGACGTACACCACAGAAAAATGTCGGAAATAATGAATTTCACAACCTCAGAATCACAATTCCCTCCATTTAGAAACGCTAGTAATCTCACTACAACTTCTTTTGAAAATAACAAACCCGTTCGTGTTAAGAAGCAAATTTTTGACAGGTTGTTACGTCTGGAGGAGATTGACCTCAGCCATAACGAGATATCAGCAATAGAAGCAGGTGCATTTCAGGGCTTAACCTCTTTGAGAAAACTTGACATATCGCATAACAGGCTTACCGGCGTGTTCGACCATAGTGATAACAAGGGAGTTTTCTATAATTTGTCGCGTTTAGAGGAAATTGACCTGAGCCATAACGAGATTTCCGCAATAGAAGCAGGCGCGTTTGAAGGCTTGCCGGCTTTGAGAAGGCTGGACCTGTCGCACAACATGTTGAGCGATGACTTCGACCCAACCTCCCTGTCGCTGCCGGCCGGTTGTGACTTCCAGTCGCTGGTGGCCACGTGCCCCGAGCCAGCAACGGACAACGAACCTTCTCACGAGGACCAGCGCTCAGCACCCAACGTAACAACGCGTGGTCCACAGCCGCAGATGAAGCCGCCGAGGGGTTTTACAAGTGACAGCACGGGTATACAAGGGGGCCTGGACTTTGCGGGTCTGCTCGGCGCCACGCTCCTGTTAGTGTTTACGGTGAAGCGATAACCGGAGTTCTTGCAGGTATGCAATAGTAGGGAGTTTTAGCGCCACGCGTAAGGTGGCGGCGTTATGCATTAACAGTCACGTGACGGTTTTTAACGTCATAACATCTTACCTTTGGCCTAAGGTACGACCTTATTCCTTCATAAATAGTGAACGCCTTCAGGAGTCTCTACGGTCACCTTAAAAGCCGCCTTAAAATAGGAAAAGTTGAATTTTTCCGACTCTGATAAACCGATTCTCGTATGTGAAGCAGTTACAATTATTCCTTAACAACTCTACAATTCAAGAATGGCAAGAATTAACAGAAAATGTTGAAAAGATGAGAACTTTGAGAAAAATAAGTTCACATCATATTTTTGCGATAGGTTAATTCTTATGCTCATAACGTACGCTGTTTTAAGATATTTCCTATATTTTCAAGAAAAGCCGATTCAAAAATTCCAGACTGCAGACTCATCATGGAGGGCCACAAAATCGATAACTCCATGCACAATGTATATTTGTTTTTCTTTTGACTCGTAACGTGTTTTAAAAGTCTCACCACTAGCCTACACTCTTTGACATATTATGCAGTTTCTCTGTTCAACATTTGAAACGCTTCCTTTGTTATAATGCATAACGCAATGTCGCAAACGTTAAAACTCTTCTGAACGTTGTTCATTACGACCGTATAAAGGTGTTAGTCACGTGATCAATATAGTTTAAGGATTTCTCCTTACGCCTGGCGCTAAAACACCCCAGTTATTTTTGTGAAGGGCGTTAGGTTATTGTTTTTTGCACAATAGAAATCAAACAAAAAAAACTGTAGCTTCATTGACAAAATATAAACATTTTCTGTACGATCGAATAAAATGCTTCCATTAAGAATCATGATTTATTTCATGTCTAACTCTTCATGGTTTATTTGAAAACACCCACCTTCGTTAACGTTTGTATAACAGGAGACCCTGATTTCGCGACGAAAGACGTTGTGGTTTCATATGAGTTCATCATATAACTGGTATATTTTGATTATATTTACTGAATTTAAAAAGGTTAAAGGCAATTCTTACATTGCACAAGATTTGTTCGAATCTACAATATCTAATTTATTACTCAAAATTCCTAAGGTATTTAGGAAATAGGAATTACCATCAGTGGAGATGTTTGTGTACATCTACGAGAGTTGTTGTGAGTTTCATAATATATTATGTGTTAATACTTATGTACTAATTAAATGTTAATTGTTATTTACAAGTTAATAATTATTGGGGAGAGTTTAATATTAGTGAAATGAAAGTTGTTTTGCCATTAATATGTGCTTCAATTTCTTACTTCTCTTGTAAGCTACCTACAGGGTGCAAAAGTCTTGCGGGCTCAATGCACAGTCATCTGGGGGCTCAGTGCACAGTCGCTCGCCTTTTACCCGGGTTTGATTCCCGGAAAATCTCATGTAAAATTTGATAAAAAAACGGTTTGGCTGCTTCACAAAGGCTAGTTCAACCCTTGTGAAGTGTGCTAAAACCCTACCCCTATTCTAATTCCTTCGCAATTTCTGTCCGCTGGGCATTGACTCAGGAGTGCGTACACGAAGATGCTACCTGGCGGTCCTCTTGAAAACTGACAGCGACGAGACGTGACAATTAACGCAGAATTACTCCCATGCATTTGTTAATGGAGGATTACTCCTAAAACGCAAAGCTCTCAACACTCCTTAAGGGGCTTGGAGACGCGTTGCGTGGATGGAAAACGCAACAAATATTTTAAAAAAAGTAATGCCTTTCGCCCTGAGGAAGGTCGCAGAATGGTGACCGAAACGTCGGCACCCTCGCCATGTAAGCGGCGTCTTCCGGACAGCAAATTAGCTACTGACTCCGGCCGCGGAAGCCTACGTTCTCATTCATTACATACAGCAGCACACATACAGCATCCCGCCTTCCTTCTCTTGCGCTGCGCGCTTTACTTGAATTCCTCACATGACTGTAACACTTTCTTTCGAGCCACTAGTAAAAGCGGATTTATCTATCAGGGAATGCATAGAGAAAATTAGCGTTTTTCCCCCGCAACATTACAATACTTTCTCTCTACTGCGTAAGCATTAACGAAAATGTAAAAAAAAAAACACGAAAAAGGTTTCCTAAGTTGGATAAAGTGGAAATATATTAAAAGTGTTGGTGTAATGAATAAAACTCGGCAAAAACAAAATATGTGTATGCGAGTACAAATATTTTTTTTGTTTAATTTTTTAAAAATATTTACTTTCTTAAACTTACTGCGTAATAAGAGAAATCATTGTAATTATGCGCCGGAAAACTGCGAATTTTCGACAGAAAAACTCTTATTGTCGGGCCCTGAAAACGAAAAAATGGATAAATTACTGCCTATAACATTTGGTGTAGGCAGAATTCACGTCTTTTGTTGTTTATTTAAAATTTATTTTTGTTCTGAATGAGATTACAAAGTTCAGTTTATTTATTTTTACATTTTTTATTCTGGCTTACAATCTAACTTAATCTATTTTACTACTAACAGCTATATATGACGGGGGACTCCCAGAGCACCTCGATTGATTCATTCTATATTGCTGAATATGTCCAAGAATGCATGTAACGGATATCTGATATTATTCGAATTTAAGTTTCCAAATATTTACCCAGTTTGAGATTTCCGCTTTGGTGGATTAATTGGAGGATCGAGTAAAAGATAGGCAATATGGTGAGAAATTGGTTTGATGTTTAATTCGGTGTGAAGTTGCATGTTGGAGACGTACCAGGCGCGAGCGTTGGAGAGAGCTTGGGTGATAGATCTTAAGAATTTGTTTTGGATGACATGCAATTTTTGAACGTTATATTAGGCAGCATTTGTTCATATTGGGCGGGCGTACAGAAGGAGGGGTCTGATGATTGATTTATATAAGGTGGTGGCATATTTAAAGAGAGTTTAGTATCTTTATTTATGAGAGGTTTCAGTTGAATTTTAATTTTGGCTTGCTGAACTTTGTTGTCTATGTGAGTTTTCCAGTTGAGGGTGTTGGCAAGATGTAGTTCTAATTATTTCATTGCCTAATTATGTGAAGTCTATGGAATTATATTATTATTTATTATTAATAGGTTGGGAGGAGAGTAAGGTTTGAATGTGAATATTTTAGCGGCTGATTGGCTGAGATTGTTTTTATCTTCCATTTTGAGGACCAGCTTTCTAATGTTTGAAGGTGTGTTTGGATTTCATTAGCTATAAAGTTTAATGAAGGATGAGACATATGGATTGCAGCGTCATCTGCAAATGTGGCTATTTGGGTTAATCTGGAGGTAGAAATATCCGCTGTGTAGAGGTTGAATAGCAGTGGGTAGAGGGGGGTATCCTTGTGGGAGTCCTTCTATTATGAGGCGCGGGTTTGAAGTGTGGTTCTCTATTACGACTGAAAAAGTTCTGTTTGTAAGGAAGCATTTTATGATTTTAAAGAGGTATACTGAGGTTTCAATTGACGAAAGTTAATACATTAGTCCTTCGTGCCAGACTCAATCGAAGGCTTTGGTGATGAATACTGCTATTGATTGATGTTTTTTGGAATGATGTATGAAGGGATTCAGTGATGCGTAAGAGCTGGTGCGCTGTGGATACTTTATTGGTGAAGCCAAACTGAAAGGGAGGTATGAGATTTATTTTGTTCAAGTACGTATTTAATCTTGCAAGGATGAGTTTTTCGAATACTTTTGCTAACGACGGGAGGAGACTAATGGGTCTGTAGTTATCTGGGTTTCTGTGATTTTTGTTCGGTTTGGGGATGGGAAGGATTAAGGAATATTTCCAGGTTGAAGGATAATATCCTATTCGTAGGGATGAGTTGAATATATTGGTGATATAGGCGATAATGGTTTGGGGGTAAACTTTTTAAAATGATATTATTTAACATTGTCATGACCAGGTGTATTTTTATTTGGGAGAGTTCTGATGATGTTTGTAATTTCCTCAGGATATGTGTATTTAATTTTTTGGGGTATTAGGGGAGTTGGCATAGTTTTGGATTTGGGAATGATCTGGATGGCGAGAGGAGATGTTGCAGATGAATGTCTCGGCAAAATGATCGACTAAAACTTCAGTTTTCTCACTTGTAGAATTTTTTTACCGTTGGTGGTAGTTTAAGGGGGGATTATGAATTTTTTCTCAGTATCCTTTTAGCAAAATTCTAAATTGAATTGTTTTGAGTGTTTAAAGATTGTATTAGCTGGTTATATTTGGTCTGTTTAAAATCTGCATTGGCTTTTTGGGAGATATTTGTTAGTATATTTAGTTTTGGTTTTAAACTGGGTGCTCTAAGAGCTAGCCAGTATTTTAGGCAGTTTAATGGGTGCGTTTTTACGTATTGTGGTGGGACTTTCGGGTTTTAGTGTGTTTACAGTATTTGTTATTAGATTGTTTAAGTTTATTATTGCCTGAACTATTTTAAATGAGATGTTTAGGATTTTAAATTTAGGAGTTTGGGATTGAATTATTTTCTTAAATTTGACCCAATTTAAGTTATAAGTGTTAAGAACTGGTTTAGGCGAGGGTGGGGAGAGGGCCTCATCTGTGGAAATAATGACTGAATGTGGTCAGAGTCCAGCTCCATGTGAGGAGTTGAGTAAAACTGAGCTTTGAAGTTGGTTATTCCTATATCTAAAACATCGGGAAGCTTGTTTGGGTCATGAGGATAGTATGTACACATATGTTCAAGGGGAGATATTAATCTTAATCTGTTAGTTCCTATGTGATTGTATAGTTCTGATCCAGTGGCATTGGTGACTCTACACTCTCAGGAAGTGTGTTTAGCATTGCGGTCACCTAAGAGTATAGTGGGTGATTGAGGTTTGATTATGTTACTTAAGCTGTCGAAATTAGGCTTTAAATTGGGTGGTTTATAATCTGGTATTATAGTTAGATTTATGCAGTGGAGAGAAATTGCCGTTAGTTCAAGCCCAGTGATAGGCATTTGATTTATTTGGTGATATGGGATAGTAGTTTTGATTGAAATGAGAACGCCACCGCCTGGTGAGTGTATTCTATTTTGTCTAACTACGTTGTATCCTGGAAAATAAAACGAAGAAGAAGGTTTTAAATGTGATTCAGTGATGCAAGCAATGTCTATGTTGTTGGCTTGCAAAAAATATTGAAGTTCATTTTTTTGTTACTGAGCTTAGCTGCATTCCAATTCATTAGAGTTTATGAATGATTAAATTCAGGATGCGCGATGGGCAGTGCATATATAGAAGGTTATGGCTTGTTGGATATTTTGAACAATGACTGGTATAATAGAGTTAATGATATTAGTTTAGTATGTAGATATGGAGTGGATAATATTGTGTACAAATGGAGAATTTAAGAAACTGTATTGAGGTGAGTTATTTTGGGGTAGATAGTTTTGGATGTTGTTAGCTGATTGGTTTCGGGTGGAGTTGTTTGATTGCTGGTTATTTACTGACACATAGGTTAAGTTTGGTATGCGGGTCGTGTTATTAATACGTAAGTTGGGAAAATATGTGTGGTATTTGGGGGATGGTATTGATGATTAGTTCTCGACTTTTGTGGTCTGGTGGGAATTTTTGATTTATTTTCCAAAATTGTTTTAAAATATGAGCATTCTACTGTTCGGATATCAGCTCTATGCGCCCCATCGCAGTTTTACATTTCGGAAGGTCGTTCTTTCGAGGGCATGAGGCCGAATGATGATTTCCAGAACAATAATGTACATATACTAGCTGACCAAGCAGACTTCGTACTGCCTAAACGATAAATAAAAGACCTAAACTTTTGTATAAAATGATTTTAAAACAAACAAATCGAATCTGTATTGAATAATAAAGTATTTTTTGAATAAAGCATGAAGTTTTATTATTATTTTCGACACATCATGTTGCTTACTTACAAAACAGAGTTTTCCTAAAATACTGGTTATTTATAAGGTTTAAATTTGATATTTACAGTCACACACTGTTATGATACAGTCTGTTAATCAACTTAAAGCTTTCTCATAAACTATATTTTTTGTTTTGTTTTGTGGTGCGTAAATAAACAAAGAAGACGGTTTTCCGACGCGCGAACACGCGACGTATAATTGTCCATACGCGATACACGGAAACTCTAAGTTGATTTCACAAACTTCTAACGACTGTTCTTGCAATTTATTTACGGTCATCGCAAAGGCCAGACGTACTGGAAATTGTAAGCGTTTAAAATCGAATGGTAAGTCCGTAGGAATCATCGGTATCCGCGGGATCAAGACATCCTCTCCTTTGTATTTTCCTTTAATGATTGTTGCCTCAATGACGTTATTCATCAGCTTTTTCTCAGCCAGTCTTGTTCCATTGCATAGTCGAGGTTGATTAACGTTACGCAACATGATGACAACTGATCCTACTTTTAACTGCAAATTGTGAGGTGGTAATACGGGCAATTCCAGTGAATTTAAAAACTCCATGGGATAGTTGACTACGTCATCCTGGTTCATAACGGTGTCGACTGATTTGAAGGAAACCAACTGTCCTGGAAGAAAATTCTGAATGGTCGCATTGGGATCCTCGACATCTTTAGTTTTCGCCGCTAATATTGCTCGATCACCCAGCCAATTATGGTTATTGAACTTTTGCGCTATATCTGGGAAAACACGCTGAATAAGCTCCGCTTTTGAGTCTGTGATGTGACAAAAATCTGTGGGTAATATGATGAATACGGTCGCGGCGTACATTGCAACTTTATTATTTCCAATGTCTAACAACTGCTTTGTAAACACATATAAAGTTTCATCTTGTTGCAAAAATACTCGCATGTTAGTTGTTAAGTGGAGTGTCTTTACGTACTGCCACAAATTCGATGATTTTAGGTATGCATTTAGTTCATCAGCAACAGTTGATCGGGGAATAACTGGAAGAGTTTGACGAAAATCACCTGACAACCGAATCATCGCCCCACCAAAAATATTTTGGATGTCACGAAGATCTTTCAACGTTCTGTCCAGTGCCTCCAGTGACCTCTTATCGGCAATTGTGCATTCATCCCAAACAATCAATTTGAATACCTGTAGGATCTTGGCCATTGCGCTATTTTTGGCGATGTTGCAAATTGGTGTTTCGGCGATTTACATGTTTAATGGTAATTTCAAGGCAGAATGTGCAGTTCGCTCGCCTTCTAGCAGAGTCGCAGCTATTTCAGATGAAGCCAACGCTAGAGCAACATCATTTCGCGATCTGAACCTTGCCAAAAGCAATAAAATTAAAAACGTTTTTCCGGTTCCTCCGGGAGCATCAAGGAAATAAATTCCACCAGATCCACTGTTCACAGCTTCTATCAAAGTGTCGTACGCAATGCTTTGTTTTTGATTTAATTGTGGAACATTTGTACGAACTGTTTCGGCCAGTGCTTCAATGTCGTACTGTTGTTCTCTTTGCAATTCGAGGTTTAATGCATCGTGCATATGATGATTGGGTGCTGTGATTCCCAAACACAATACTTTATTTGCCATCAATAAACAAATATCTTCTATCATGATCAATGTTTCATTGTAAATTTCTTCAGTCATTTGTAGTGTAGGATTCAAAGTTTGACGGCGCACACGATGCAAAACATCCTCAGACATGTCATCTCTATACTTAACCCACATATCTTTTGGATTCCAAGGAAAACATGTCGATATGATAATCGCAAACAATGTACGAATTTGATGCGGCGATGAAGATATTACAGAATCCTTGAGCGTATCATCCCAGTGCGAATCGTTCTCAAGTAAATGTAATCGTTGATATGCCTCACGGTAAGTCGCACACAGCTGTCCATTAACTGTTCTCATTTGTTTAAACGATGTCGGACCACGAACATCACCAACAACAACCGCAAATAATAACATTCATCGTTATTTGAAGGTATTGTGTAGATGCGACCCAGAGCGTCTGAAGCAAATACATTTGGATGTCCTTCAACTTGTGTTCCTTGTTTTCGACGCTGAAACGATTTCGATGATGCGTTCCATGTGTAATAGTGTGGCATGTCAGTATACAGCAAAGTGCGAGCAAAATCATCAGTTTGACAGACTGTGAAAAAGCTTGTTAATGTTGTGGACGGTGGATGTGCGCCCTGTCTGCCGCGTTACATTCATTAAATAAACTCGTTGACCATTTTCTAAATGGACTGCCGAATGGACTACTGTAGGGTGTCTTTCATGGATCACAAATGAAAAGATACGCCAAATTGCTTCGTTGCTACTTACATAGCGACCCATCTGGTACTGTGATATTTCATCATTTGCATTGGTTACATCGAAGATAGCCATATAACTTCCTTTGTTAACATATTTACATATGTACTTTATCGGAAAGCTTTGGACAATATTGGCGAGTATGGCACAATCCAAGTTTCTTTCTCCACTCTATTTATAAAAGTAATAACGTGAATATTGATTTGAATTGCGTCTAGGCGTGAATGTATTAAGAGTAACAGAGAGATGAAATGATGAGAAGAAATAATTTTCTGATGGATGGACTTGACATTGTCGATATGAATACACACGTGAAGAACATTTTGACACGTGTAGTAAGTTTGTAGTAAATTAAGGATTACATATTTGGGAGTTGCACGAGTGACAGTGCGAGCGAAAACATAAGAGTGATTTACTTGTTATATTGAAACTCTGACGGATGGATGTATTTTTGAGAGGAAGTGTTTTGTTATAGTGGAGAGCGAAAGTGTACATTCGGATGGTGAAGGAATGGTTGTAAATAAATTGATGAAAGTTCGGCAGGAAGTAAAACAGTAATTATTAAAGGGTATTAGGGGAAATTGATATGTGAACGCTAGTTTCCGAGGTTGCTGAAAAGTGAACCAATGAGGTTACTTTAGAAAATAAAAAAAACTGAATCAAGCCGGTATCCTCTATGATCTCGGATTTTTGGAGATATTACAATTATCTAAGTGTTTAATGGATCCTTTCTATAACAAACTATTTATCAACGACCCTAAAACTCGTACTCGAATTCAATTAAAATTACATTAATCATCTTTGCCGCAGCAAGATATTTTTCAAACATTTTTTTACAAATACGTGCAAAGAAAAAAAATGAAAAATATTAAGTTTACCAACGTGGCAATTGATTTTAAGAATTAAAATAATATATAAAGTTCTATAAAAATATACGTCCGTATATGTATTTTATTATGTTTAGGTTAGATTTGTTTATTATTTGTTATGAAGTTTCTCGAAAACTCGAAAGTTTTGCGAAAAAGTGTTTCAAATTGCGCATTCACAGTTGCGTTTAAAAGACACGTTGCATTTGACCGCCAAATTAATTCAAATTTGGCGACACGCTTCGAACAGCTCAGATTCGCTGCTCGTTTAAGGCATTTAAAAAGAAAGATCATACATTTCATACTTCCTGCTTAGGAGATTTTGTTCAAAAAAGCCGCGCAACTTCCTTCTCAGTTGACTTCAGAATAGTCATTTTTTTCGTACTAAGTTCTTCGACATCGATTGTCAACTGCTTCCTGTAAGTTCGGAGGGTCGCCGTAGATCGCGTTACCTCCTGGATGGCCGAAACAAAAAAATTACACATTCTCAGATTTCTCAGAATACAAGTTTTTCCACATTAGACGCGACGGGCTCTCATTGTCATGAAAGTCAGAGGAGCAGTTTCGTGGCCATCAAGCACAGAAGCTTAGTGAAATGTGTTGGTTTTAAAGTTCGTTTCGGGGCGCTGCCAGGCAATTCCCAGCACCTCTCTGCAGTCTACAACCTCAAACGTCAAGACGTGGCGAGCGTATCCGGCAAGCGTGAAATCCGTAAGGAAAACGTTCATTTTCGTTAGGACAGAGAAAACCATGATAATTTCTTCGATACTTATTGATTCTTTCGGCAAAGTAACAATCTTTCTCAATTATGTGTCGTTTATTTTTCAGAACTCTCTCGTCTGATGAGAACGTAGAAGGCGATGTTCGTTGCAGTTTCTGCTAATGCTCTCCCAATTTATCTAAGCCATATTTTGCAGCCTCAACAAGACGTTTTTTTTAAACTCCTCCAAATTAAACGAAAATTTCTATATTAGACGAGGTGTACCTCCTCTTTAATACTCCTAAAGAAATATTTCGGTTCTGCCATTAGAAAACGGAAAAATTAAGAAAATGTAAAAAAATGTACTTTGGGCGTCGATAGATGACTACTAGCAAGAGAAACGAATATGACGAAGTCCGAAAACAAATAGCCCAGACCAAATAAATTAATTAGTTAGTGCGAGAAAGTCTGTCCCATTCTGTAACACCACTGGTTTTCTTAAGGAAATTTGTTGTTCACATATACATCTAGAATTAAGGTCATTTCCATTTTTTCGAAAATATGAGTGACTTTGCAAATATATACAATTTGTTAACAATTATTTGCCCCAAAATTATTCCAAATTTCTTTTTTAAATTTTCTTCTGATATCAAAGGACGCTACAAAAAATGGTGCTGGTTCCATTTCCGACTAACGCTCAATATTTTCGAAATTTTCGAAAATTAATGTTGCAAATGTTCAAATTTGAAGAGATAGATTTTAAAAAAATCAAAAGAAATATAGAACCATAATGTAAAATAGTAAACAGTCACTAAGAACATTGGGGTGATGAGAGTAAAATAAATTTTAAAAAATCTGCTCAGATTTTCAAAATTATAATACTTAAATTTTTGAAAATTGAAGTTAATGCAATTTTTTAATAACATTTTATCAAAAACTGCTTTCTTTAAATTTTTTCCACCGTTAAGACAAAGGACGCCTAAAAAGGGCACAGTTCTAATTCTCATCAAACTCCCTGAATTTTCGAAATCTGAATAAAATAGAAATAATTGGAAACTGTTGGCTTTTTATGCGTTGGCGAAAGCTAGTACAGTCAAGCGACTGCATGGTGTAGCGGTAAACTGCATGTGAGTTGACTCGAACTGGAATTCTAAGCTCTGCGCAAAGATATTTTTGCTTGTTGAGAAACAATTTTGTAGATTCATGTAGGAGTATGCTATTGCATAGACGTTACAAATAATGCGGGAAAGAATGAGCTGGTGTAGCACACCGAGTTTAATTAGATCTACTACCCAAGTAAGGCCTCTATTTTTATCGGGAGAACCTTTCTGAATCCCAGGTGTTCGAAAGATAATACATCAAGTACATCGAAGATACGAAATACTACATCTTAATACGTCAAGAAAGATACCATATCAACAAGCAGCAGCACCCTGGCCATGAAATCAGTCGCAGTGTGTATGCGTTGGCTATCATGCACAAGGTTACTATTCCGGATCAACTCACCTTTGTTCTTATTTATGACCTCAAGGCTCCTTGCGTCGTCCCAGACCACAAAGTAAGTGATGCGTTGAGGTTTAATTATTTCAATCAATATATCTTGCAACTAATTAGTACTTTCATCCAGAAATATGATCAGAGTGTAATTTACTGTCTTGAAACAAAAGGTAATGAATTGTTTCCTGATGTCAAGTTTTTGGATTTCCTCTGCCCAGTCGTCGTTTTTAATTTCATTTTAACGGTACTTCTTTCAAACAATATTCGACCGATTTCGCGATAAATAAAGGCATAGATTTTCTTTTAAAGAACAGTAAAACCCCAAAGTGACCAAAGTTTACTTGAACGAAAGCAAGAAGCCTCACTTTCATCAACAACAGCTTGAGTTGCTTATCTGACGTGGATTTGATAACATTTTTTAAGTCATTTTTCTTTGTTTTTATGACATTTTAAAAGCATTTTAAGAGAATTTTATTGGTCATTTCAGGCAATATTTTAGGTCATCAAAATCTGCCCCCCCCCAATAATCACACAATTGTCTTGTCTTTGTCTTAGTAATTTTATCTCCACATACGTTACACTCACAGACGAATCAACGAATGATAATAAATGTTACGAAGGATTAAAATAAGCATAAACATATCAAGCCTAAGCATAAACTAATCCTTACTTTAAAGGAACTATGTCGGTAACATAATGCCTGGAATACTTCAAATACTCGACTGTTGAACATATCTTTAGGATGGTGTGATATGGATATTACTTTCTTGCATACTACTTACATTTTTATGTAATACTGCGGTGAAAACGGCGGTTATTCGACAGAGAAAACGTTTAGTATGTCCTTGAAAACGATAATTATTTTTGAAATATGTGGTAAATGTCTTCGTCTAAAACTTTGTGTCGTCAGAACCCACGTTTTGTGAGTCCTTGAAATAAAAAATTGGTTTGTGGCAAAACGTCTCTTCATCTGTATTCCACAGAAGTGGATAAACCGTACATAGGATTTTCTGCAAAATTGATATTCCCCAGTCGATCTGACTGCGTTGCAACCCCTTGAATTTGAAACAGTCACTTTTTGTTATTGTTACTTTCCAAGAAACCGAATGACATTTTCAAAATTTGCTCGAAAAATTCTCTACTTGTTTTCTTTGGTTTTTTTATGAGACGGAACCTGCCCAATTGGCTCCAGAAACGCGCGAGCGCTCACGGTGACTTGGGGGTAGGCTTAGAGATGACAGGGACGCGGAGAGTGACCCTTGATTCATTAACTGGGTAATCAGTGATTTCGGGCGCGTTCACTTCTGTCATTATTCCCCTAAGTGTGGTGCATGTTTTGCTTGTGAGGTGGCGGTGATCTTGCCCCCACTGGATCGTGAGATTACTGCGCCGAACTACCGTCAGCTAGCGAGCTTTCCCCCAATCAGTTATCTCCCTCCAGCGGGGCTCCAGCCGGGACAAGCTCTAAGCCCTCGACTGGTGTCGCGGTATGTGTGATAGTGGAGTGCATGTAAGCAAGGAGTGGCCTTCAGCGTTTCATAGCTACATTTATTGAATTACACACATTTTGAAGACAATTTAAGTGTTAACAAAAACGTAGAAAACTTATATTGTAACAGGAGCTTATCGTAAGAAGAGACTCTATCCCAAAAGGCAATAAGAAAACAAAATGAACTAATACGTGTGAACAATGATTTTGATCCTAAATAAATTGCTTTCTACTTTTGTATTTTATGCTTCATAGTTCTTTAAAATAAAAATAATTTATAATATATTTTGACAAATTTTAAGAATAAATTCAAATAATATATTTTCTTTGAACAAAACCTTTCACAATTTCTTGAAGTACCAATGGAATTTTTGCGAACTGATTTGAAGTGACATTAAGGTGCGTCATTTAAGGCTTTCATCAGAATTAGCTCCTCCGATGTGAAGCGAGAGCTACCATATTTTCGAGTAGGAGGCCTTTTCCCGAAAAGGACTGATATAAACTTAATGTCATTGTTGTTAAGGGTGTGTGTTAATCTGCAAATATTCAATTTCACACTGAAACTGTTATATGAATTTTACGAGGTCGTTTCGAAAGGATTTACAAGACGTTCACAAGATGTCACTAAGGGCTTAAAGTTCACTAATCCATCCTTACATTGCTTTGTAACTCTATTCGAGCCCTTACCGGGAAAGGTGTGTCAGGGTATCAGCTGATGCCACTGCAGTGCCTCTGACCGGGTCTTACGTTCGGGTCCCGACTGTGACAGGATTTTTGACACTTAGCTTCATAGATAGGTCGAGTTCTATCGCTGTCTGGAGGAGTATTCTAACGACCGGCTGCTCTGACCGATAGTTGTCCTTGGTTTCTCCGATCAACACCAGGCGAATGTCGGAGCAGTTCCCTAACAAACGGGCCATAAACCGCGTAAGAACTTTCTTCCTTGTCCTATTCTACCCCTTACGTACATACACTGACACCTACTAACCTAACTCACGTATCGGAAACTTAAAGCTTGTCGCGGCTGGGGCGTTGCCTCTCTGGTGGGAGATACCTGGACGGGGAAATCCCCGTTAGCCGACGGAAGGTCGGAGCCGTATTTCGCCATCCAGCGAGGGAAGATCACCGCCTCCTCCCGCGATAACCTTGAACTACACTTACGGGACTAATTACCTTAGTATTTGTCTTATTACGAAAATGAATTTGAAACAGCGCATAGGCACCAAAATAGAACAATCTAAAACAAATTATTGCAACTTATTAAAAAAATGTCTTCCGTTGTGTTACTTTCTTTTTGTAGATCCACCGCACTCTTGAATGTTGTCCAGTCCCTATTTCGACTCCATTTCTATAGAATTTGGTCCACTTCAATGGTATTCACTTCCTCCATACACGCAAATGTATATATTACCTCTGATAGTACATTTACTTACTCATTACTCACAACAACAAAAATATTACTGACTCTTAAAATATTGTCTGTATACGAAACTTATTGCGTCAAAATCCCGTGTTCTTAACTACGGCAAAAACATTGTCTTTACAAATTAACAATTCAGTCCGACTCCTCCCGCATCAGAATAGCTTCCCCCTCTTACATCCGACTCACACCGTGTCAGAACAGCGTCTCCTTGTTTGTTTACCTTGCGTGCCCTTCATCTGTCTCTTATCTGCGCGAAATTGTATTTAACGAGTCTCCTGTTCGTTTCCAGTGCGCAGACCCTTCAACTCCTCTCACACAATCTAATTCCTGATTGGCCACTCGCATTTTAACACAGTATCTGTTTATTCTTTGGTTCGTGTTTCGTAATAACTTTCTTAATTTATTTTCTCCCTCACGGAATTTGCTTACGTGCTCCTTCGCTGCATTATTTATCAATTTATTCTGGATTTTCTCTGCTATCAATTATGTAGACCTTTCCTTGTATTCTTTCTTTGCAGTTAAAACTCACCTCTGTATGTTTTCTGTCCCCCCATCAATGTTGCTTCATTGTCCTGAATATATTAAATGTTGTAATTCCTTGTATTCTTTTCTTTCCAGTTAAAACTCACCTCTGTAGTTTTTCTGTCCCCCCATTGTTGCTATTGTCCGAATATATTAATGTTGTAATTCCTTGTATTCTTTCTTTCCAGTTAAAACTCACCTCTGTATGTTTTCTGTCCCCCCATTGTTGCTATTGTCCGAATATATTAATGTTGTAATTCCTTGTATTCTTTCTTTCCAGTTAAAACTCACCTCTGTATGTTTTCTGTCCCCCATTGTTTTGCTATTGTCCGAATATATTAATGTGAATTTATTGTCCATGCTTATTTATCCTCGTAATAACCCATCACAATAAATTGCATTAGCTTCAAACCCAAACTACACGAAAACTACCCATTGTTTCAAGCGGTTCATTACATTTTTATATAACTGAAGTTTTAGAACAGATTTTGTTTAAGGCCTAAATCTCTACCTTCAGTTTTGTAATTTTGAAGTTTTTTAAATTTCGAAAGAGATAGCTGGAAATGAGACCAATTGTTTACCGAAATTTGGTAGATACAGGGGCAAGTTTTAAAGAAAAAAAATTTGAGCGGTTTTTGAGGGAAAAATTCATAGAAATTGCCTGTATTTTCGCAAAATTACGCAAAAACTACACGAAGAATTATGCAAAAACTACTCATATTTTTGAAAAATTGTATATAATCTTATATGAAGATGTCTATAAAGAACATATTCTATTAATGGAAAATATTTATCTTCAATATTATAGTTGTAAAAATCACTGAAAAAATGTTGAACTTTTGCAATTTTCGAAAAAACGGGGATTTTAACAAAAATACTGCGCTATTCTCTTAAGCGTTCTTTACTCTATTCGAGGACATAAAGTTTAATCAAAACATTTGTAGACTTTGAAAAAAAAAGGTAGCTTCATGTAAATGGCAACAAAAATTAAAATATCTATTTCAAAATTAGAAAACCTAAGAGTTCATTTGAATTGATCGGGGAGAAATAATTTTGGAAAAAATCGGGCGACAGGTTTAGATGCTAACGTAGATCACTGTCCGGGAGACCGACGGTCAAACTACACGTTTCTCCGGCTATCGAATTTCTGGTATCAAGGATTCTGACTACACAAAGTGTCGGAGGAAGTAATTTACCACATATAGGAACAAGATTTATCCACGGTTTCGTTATCAGGACCCGGCAATAAGAATTTTTCTGTCGAAAATTCGCCGTTTTCTGGCGCACGATAACAATACTTATTAGGAAGTAAGAGCGAGAATGTAAATATCATAAAAGTCTCTCCAATTAAATATTCCTCCGTACTTTGCACGTTTGTTGTCAAATGATATTTACATTAGTATCGTTTTTATTTCAGAGTCATTGGAGGTAGAAGTACCTGGAAAGGATATCAAGACAAACTTTATAATGAATAATATACTTTTGGTGAAGTTAGGCCTAATTGTGTTGGGCATAACACAATGGACTACTGTACAATGTACGTCATGTACTGTAACTAGTAAATCAGTTATGTGTGAAAATGCTGACAGTTTCTTTCTTTCCAATATACCGAGTGAGAGCATTGAAGAGATTAAAATCGTGAATAGTAACCTAACTTTACTTTCTGAAGCAGACTTTTCAAAATTTACAAACGTTAATGACATAACAATTGAAAAAAGCAGTGTCCCTGATCGTCTTCTAAACTTCATGTTATCAATCACAAGGCTTGAAATACTACGAATAAGGAATTGCAACCTATTGGAAAAAGATCTTCCTGTATTACGAGGCGCTAAAAGCCTTGTTAAGATATCCTTAGAAGGGAACCAACTAACTCGTGTTAAGAGAGACATTTTCAATAGCTTATCTCATCTAGAGGAAATAGATTTGAGCTACAACGAGATATCTGAAATAGAAGTAACCGCCTTTAAAGACTTGCCCGTTTTGAAAAAAATAGACCTATCCCACAACAGACTCACTGACAGCTTAGGTCTCATTTTTGAGAAAATATTTTTTAATAGCCTGTCGCGTTTAGAGGAAATGGACCTAAGCTACAACGAAATTTTCGACGTTGAAGTTGATGCCTTGGAGAGTTTGCCTGCCTTGAGGCTTCTGGACCTCTCACACAACAGGCTTGGCGAGAGCAATCCACGAATTGAGCAGGGAGTGTTCCAAAACCTGTCGCGTCTGGAAGGTATTGACCTGAGCCACAACAACATATCCGAAGTTGAAAGTGGAGCCTTGGACGGTTTATACGCGTTAAGGCGGTTGGACCTGTCGCACAACCGGTTGGGAGACGGCGTCGGTCATGGTATTAAGAAGGGCGTTTTTGATGGTTTATCGCACGTGTTGGAGATAGACCTGAGCCACAACGAGATTTCCGCCGTCGACGAAGAAGCCTTCAGCGGCCTGCCCTCCTTGAGTCGGCTGGACCTGTCGCACAACCGCCTGGGGCAGGGCTTCTCGCCCGCTTTCCTGTCGCTGCCGCGCGGCTGCGTGCTGTGCGCGCGTGCGGGGCAGAAGGCGTGTCCGGCCGACGCGTGCCCGCCGCCCGCAGCCGTGGACGCGCTGTGGCGCGCGCTGCCCGGCCCGGGCGTGCTGCGCCTGCACGGCAACCCCGTCTGCCAGGCGGTGGCCAGCGGCGCGGCGGCGCAGGAGCGGTGTGTGGCGAGCGGGGCGGCGGTGGAGGAGGGCGACGGGGACTGTAGGGTGCGGGAGGGCGGCACCTGCTCACAGCACGCGTGCAGGGATGGGTTCCTGCAGGACGCGTGCTCGGAGCACGGCAAGTGTGAAACGTCCCTATCTTCGGTTCTCTGCAAGGGTCAGTCTGGAAATTTCATTCCTAGCGGCTGGAGTGCACACGTACCTGTTATATACATAATCGAGAGTAACATGAGTTCACTTTCGGCGGGCGATTTCGCTGCCTTTACGAGTCTTCGTGCGATATACATCGATTCCTGTAATTTGCCATTTACAGCGGGCAATAACATGTTTGCCTCCCTTAAAAATCTTCGTAATTTGGAAATCATCAATTCAAATGTATCTGAAGAAGTCTTTTCATTAATGAGCTCAAATAATCTTGTTAAACTGTCCCTGGAAGGAAACAAACTCACACACATTAAGAAAGAGTTTTTCGCCAACTTGTCGCGTCTGGAAGAGATCGACCTGAGGCACAACGAGATATCCGCAGTGGACCCAGACGCATTTGAGGGCATGTCCGGTTTGAGGAGGCTGGACCTGTCGCACAACGGGCTGAGCGACGATTTCGACCTGTCGCTGCCGGACGGCTGCCGCTGGCAGGCCCCGGTGGCCACGTGCAGGCAATCGGCGATGGGCGATTCCCAACGGCAGAGACGAGGCGGCCCCCGAGACGACGGCGGGGGCCACGCTGTCAAGTGGGACGGCGTGCAGGCCCCGCTCGCCGACGGTTCCGGCGCGCAAGGAGCCGGCGGAGGCAGCACGCGAGGGCAGGACCTCGCGGTAGGAGTAATTGCGTTCCTGATCATCACTTGTGTTCTACTTCTGCTGCTGCTGGTGGTGGTGGTCGTCGCAGCGCAGCAGCCCCAGATACGCAGGTTCTTTCCAAAGGTAAGGCTCAGTTGACAAAACTTCCTCGAATTTACAAATAAAAGAATTAAAAGCGCTGACTTGACCAGCATAAGTATTTAATGCAAAAGCTGCTGTCGATGTATTAGCCGCCATTGTGAGTTACGTGATTAATATCGTAAAATACAAAACATGAAGAAATAGATTACTAAATAAAATTTTAGTACCATTTAATTTTAAAATATGAGAAAGTAATGTAATATAACAAATAAAGAAAAAAAGGGAGATGGAGACACAATTACACAGGTCTACAAATTACATTTTTTTGGGAGCTGTTTTACATTTGAAATGTGATTCTAAATAATTCAGTACCACTGATTTCCAAAACGACTTTCGTTTATCTCTATCACATCAGGTTCTTTGGCAAATCAAAAATGAAATATCCACTTACGTTATTGTTAAAAAATTACAAAATCAGCATTTATATAATAGTTACAAATGTATTTGTGAATTTTGTTGCTAAAGATTTCACATTTCCATTCAGTTTATAAACATACATCAGTAAAATCTTGTTCGTTTAGTTTCAAATGATTGCATCTTGGATTTTCTCTTGTGTATTTTCGTAGATTCCCTACACAGCATCCAGCAGTAATCTGTCATCATTGAAATATTCCATCGTCCTTGGTATCTCCTCTCCATTTATCGAACATCCTGGTGAAATCTCTCTCCTTGTTCTTCACTTAATGCCCCCAGGTTGTCAGGAAATGCATCCAAAAGTGAAAACAGAAAGTGTAATTTGTTGCATCCCAAAATTCTGAACTCCCGTAACATGTTGTTCACAATTTTCACATAATCAGGATGTTCATTATTTCCTAGAAATTTGTCCATAACTTCTTTAAATGCATTTCAAGCATTATTCTCTTTAGAAGTCATATTAGCTTCAAATTCCCTGTCTGTAGTTAAAGCTCTGATTTGAGGACCCACAAAGATTCCTTCTTTAATTTTTGCTTCAGACAGAGCAGGAAATTTGTGGCTGAGATATTTAAAACAATCACCATCTTGGTTAAGAGCTTTCACAAACTGCTTCATTATACCACGTTTTATATAAAGAGGTGGCAAAATTATTTTCTTAGGATTTACTAGGCTATCGCTTATTATGTTCGTACTTCCTGGTGTTAAACTGTCTCTTTTGGGCCATTGTTTTTGTTTCCAATGTTTTTCTCTTGCCCTGTTATCCTACTCACACATATAGCATGGATATTTCGTGAATTCTTGTTGTTGTCCTAAAATCATACTGATAACTTTCAAATCTCCACAAAATAACCACTGATGCTCAACATACTTAATTTTCTCCAAAAGAAACTTCAAACTTTCATAGCTCTCTGTCAGCCGTACTGAGTTTGCTACTGGAACTGAAGAAAGGACATTACCACAGGGTAGCAGCACGCCTTTAAGACTTCTTTTACTCGAATCGATGAATAGCCTCCAGTCATTTGGATCATATTTAACAGAACCCAATTTGTTTATTAAGTCTGGAATGTTATCACAGTAAACTAGATTTTCTTCATCACTGAAGTACTGCAAGAGATCTTTTTATCTGTTCCTGTAGAAAGTCACTGATGTACCAGCTGCCAGCAAGTTGTTATCCTGTAGTCTGGAACCTAACAGCTCAGCTGCATCCTTGGGAAGGTTTAAATCCCTTACTATATCATTTAGCTTGGCTTGTGATAATGGTTGTGGCGCATTTGACGTTTCAGGAACGAACAGGTCGGATACCAGTGATGATGAATCACTATTACTTCCTGTATGTGAAATAAGTTCTATAGTATACAATGTAGGCTTTCACGGCCAGTTTCTACATCATAATCAGTTATTTCCAGGCTTGAAGGCCGTAGTCCAACGGAAACTTATCCAACTTGTCCAACCAAGACTTGGACAAGTTTCCGTTGGACCACGGCCTTCAAGCCCGGAAATAACTGATTATGAAGTTCTATAGTGTCTGTAGGTGGCTTAGGTATCGGAATACCAGGTCCATGAGTAACTGGTCTCATAGCAGATGGCAAGTTTGGGTATATAATTCCTTTTTGGTCTTTGTATTAAAACATTTTATCTCAAATAGAATTATACATTATTTTTAGTATATATGTTTATTGTTGTATTATATATTATATATTGTATTATAGTTATTTTTAGAATATTATGACGAGCGTAAATAGTCGAAACCCATTATGTACAAATTGTCATATGCTAGATAAGTACCCTCAATTTTGAAGAATATTTTTCAAAATCTCAACGTTTCGACTCGAGCCAGATAGACAGGGATTTCTTCAACTGGGAAAAAGTCCTATGCATGATTTAGCTGCTATTGGTGTTCACAGACGGACGGACAGTTTGAAAAGAACGCGTATTTTTCGGTATCAAACGACACCACAACGTATATGCGTCGAAATCTCAAAATCGATTTTCCGCAGCAATACATAACTTTCCCTATACTACGTATATTACTCCGTATATACGTACGTATACAGGAAATTAAGAAGATTGAGGTTAGACAGGTGTGGCGTGTGCGCTTTGCAGGCGAGTGAGAGCGGAGACGACGGCGAGGGCGGAAGCGGTAACGGAACCAAAGAGACAATAGAGGGCCTCGAACAACAGGACGAAAACACTCCCTTCCAACCACAACTGCAGAATTCCCAGAGTAAGTAATGTTCAGCAAGTTTTTGACGCGTCCTTTTACAAGTCCACGGATTATTATGTATGCATTACTCTCTTAAGGCCAATAGACCTCTTATTACCTTCCAAATACTTACGGTCAAGAACTTATGAGTTTTCGAGAAACTTCGTAACAGATAATATTGTATGATTACTTCAAATGCTCATTTTCAGGAAGTCTGAATTGTTCCAAGAACATTTCCCTACAATACTAAATAAACGTTTATTGAACTTCGTTTCAAACATGAATTGCATTGTTCTTATTTTTGTTTGATATTCTGTAAGTACATTATAAGTTACGTTTATACATTTTAAAACAAATAAAAACGTTTTATTAAAACTTTCCTTCTTAATATGGAAATGAAGGATAGGGAAAGGGTGGAGCTTAACGTGACAGATTTCTGGCGTAGGTACGCTACTATCAATTTCATTTTCGGAAATCTGTTTAAATGTTTGTTCACAATTCCATTCTAATCCCAGAATTAGTAACCTTAATCATTTCATTAGTCGTGGATATAAAGTACTGACAAGGTGTTTTAGTGTTTTTGATGGATAATACAGTGCATTTGTACTGTTTTTCTGTACACATTTTTCTACGGCTCCTCGGGATCAACTAGTTAACCATACATTGAGTAAGACATCCCAAAGTGAATTCTGTTGAAGATCAGGTGGAACTCAACAGGAATTTTAAAGGCAATTCTATTAGGTGTTGTGGTGTGATATCTTTGGCATTTTTCATAAAATAATTAAAGACGTTGTCATTGCCAATTTTGGTTTAACAGCGCTTGATTTCGGATTTCAACCACACAGGCAATGACAACAATTTTAACAATTAACAATTCTTTAACAATTCTATTAGCATTGCAATTGGTCGTGTATGGTGTGCACGGAGTACAAAACAATTCATTACGAGATTCATCAGTGCATTATTTTAATAATTTTTCCTTTCCGAGAGAGAGCTCGGAACTTTTTTTCAACCTTCGGATACTCTGTTTGGGCAGACGACGTCTACGTCGACATTGGGACAACCGGCGCTGTGCCCAAGGGTTTTCGGAGATGGCGCTATACAGCCGGCCTCCGCCGGAGAAAGAAACATGGTGCTTTCGCTTCATCAAAACGGATTAAGGAAAATAGTAAGTAGTCCAACGCGATTTTTTTCTCGCAACGTATCTTCTTTATCACACTGATTTCTTATTTGACACCGCCTGTTGCAAAAGTAAGAAAAACATGTTCGAAGGAGCAGATTAACGTTTTAGCCTGGTTGAACATATATTCATTTCTGAATAAGCTGTTGTTGCTAACCTTTTATCTTCTTCTTTCTCTTCCCAATTCCATTTTCTATTTCCCTTTTAAAAGGGCTAATAGTTCTTTAAAGCTGAATAGTGCATTAGCAATAACAGCTTGTTCAGAAGTGCGTAGATGTTCAACCCGGATAAAACGTTAACCTGCTCCTTAGAGCATGTTTTTCATAATTTTGGAACAGGCAATTTTTTCAAATAAGAAATCAATGTGTATTTGTTATCAGAAAAGAGTTTGAGCGGCCTTCAGTTCTGCTAATCGGTGCCAAAGGAATGCCTTTGTTAGAGAATCGTCAGAGATATCCAGCGAATAATCACTTGCGCTTATCTGCTCTCCTATCTAACTTATCATTTGAATAAAGTTTAAAGTTAGCAATGTTTTTCGACATAAAAGTAGTAGATCGAAGTAAATTTGAGAGTAATTAATTTTTATTTGTGGTTTGTTTCCTTATCAACCTCAATTCAAGGTTTTATTGTTTTGAATTCTAAATAAATAAAACACATAGTAGTAACTAAAATAATAAAACGATTGAATTAGGTCGTGTGATGATTGTTCATTGATATGTTTCGAAAATTATTTCTTTTTTACACTCATCTGTAAGTCTCCTGTCCATTTTAATTTCTCTTGTGTATAGTAATCATATTTGACCAAAAATACTTGAATACTGTTGAAGTGTCGAAGAGGATAAATACGGGAGAGCATTGAAAATAAGTTATTTCCAGCGGTCCTTGATGCCGAAAAATCGGTTTACGGTAAAACGTGTGTTCGTCTGAGAACAACGCCAACGTGTACACCAAGCACGTGAATCCGCGCCCACACGAGCTACTTGTCCCCCTTGGAAGCTCAGCGCTCCTACGAGAAAAGGCGACTTCCCCTGACTCCGCTCTTATTTCCCCTCCAAATCCAGAAAGGGGAGTACAATCTTCATGCGCAAGCTCGAGCGGCGTGAGGTGGCGATTAGTGGCTTTTTACAAAAATATGTTCGCCAGATGTTTTTCTTCAAAATAACCAAGAACTGTTTTATGTTTATATTCTTCACTATTTAAAACTACTTCACGTTTATTTTCTTTTTTAAATTCTGCCTTGTAAACCGTAAACATTTTTGCCAAGGAGCCGGAATATGCTTCAATGACGAATTCTTCCCTTATTTTTGTTTTATGTTATGTTATTAAATATTTCAGTTATTTATTGTATTTAGCTACAATGTGAAATAAATTAACAAGTCTCTAGAAGTTAACAATTCTCGCTAAAGGGTGGACAGCGCTTTTAACAGACAAGTAACCTGCTAATCTGAATGTAAAAATTTAAGTTTCTTTTATAAGCCAGCCTTCTCTCATGTTTTGGAGACGCGTTGCGTCTAAGACCAGAAAATTTTCTTAAATATATTATGGAATAAGATCTCAATGAGCAAGGAATCCTCCCTGATTTCAATTTGTTTCATGTGTCTAGTAATAAGTTCAGTTTTTCTCCCCACTTTTCCCCCAATTGATTCAATTTTGTTTTTCTCTCTCTTCGTTTTCAGGTTTCTTGGCCATTTCCTTTACTCAATTTCTTTATTAAGATTTATAATTGTCACTTTACTTCTTCCTTCATTTATTACTTCTTTCCTTTCTATTTACCATCGAGGAGAGAATACGAGTTTCAAAGTTGTGGTTTTCGTCCTGTTACAGACAACCTCTTCGACCAGCTGGTTCTTCGTTTCACAGATATGGAGAGTCGTTTGATGCGTCATATAGAGGACATGATGGCGGTTAGTAGCATCTTACGAAACATTGCAATGATGATTTATTTAGAATAGTAATATTAAAAATGTTGTAATTTATAATTCATATATTTAAAAAAATGTGTCATTTATATTTTATTAACTACATATCGATATAATACATATATGTGGAAAGTTATTTAATCTACTTCCACTTCTCAAAAGTGCCATTTTTATCATTTTCTAACTGGTAGTGTTGCAAATTTAAACATAAAGAATATTTTAAATTCTTAATTGAATTTAATTTCTATTTGCATTACAAGAAACGTCCAATCTTTGGCTAATGAAACAATAACACTTCACGTCCATAATCCATAACTTTAAGCTATGTGTTTTTTCTCTTGTTTATAACTGTTTCTTCACAACAGCAAGATACAAGGTAAAGAGTGAATTGGTTCATTGAGATATAGTTAAGAGAAAACCTTTGAAAATAAACAAAACGAGTGGTACTACAGAATGACACAGACGTTCTGGTATTAGTTTTCGATTTCCTTTGGTATCGGCTAGCTATTCGGACTAGCCACATAACTCTTGCCCGCTGCCATCTATCGCCGCCAAAAGTACATTTTTTAAACATTTTCTTAATTTTTCCGTATTCTAAGAGTAAAATCAAAATATATTTTAAGAACATTAGAGAACAGTAAAACCCTGTTCTAAATGACATCTCTCTTTGAAATGCGAAATTTGAACCTCTTTTCACAGAAAATATTGAGTTTTCGAAAAACTTCATATGAAGTCATTTAAAGCACTTCCAGTTACAAATGCTATAGTGTTTAGAAATCATTTAAAATGGGCATATTAAACCCGTGAGAGATCTTTCAAAAAAATTACACTTGTGCAATTTTTGAAAAAAAAAAAAAAAAAAAAACAACTCTGTCATCTCAAACAGTTCAATTAGCACTATCCATTGGAAACATTTGGTGCCGTTTATGAAAAAATGGCGTTTGAGTGTTTCTGAAAATGCCGAATTTTGAGTTTATTTTAACAGAAAACTGTTGCGTTTTCGAGAAACTTTATCAATATATAAAGCACACGTACTCACAAACATATTAATGTGAATAAATTTTCGCTAAAGTAAATATTAAGGACGTCTGACAAATTATATTTTGTAACTTTTGAAAAAAATAAAAGAATGGAGCAATATGGCGTTTATGTCATCTTATTGAGTGCATTTAGTACTATCCCTATCAAAAGTATAAAGAACAAATTTGAAGCTGTTTTTGAGAAAATTTTGAGGTTTTACTTTTTTAACGTTCCCAATAGTGCTCGAAATATTAGGCGATAACTACTCAAAGTTTCAAAAAATGTACGTGACCTTAATGAAAGAATTAATTACTGACAACAAATTTTGTATGAAGGAAAAACCTTTATCTTTTTGAATTCGTTGTATGTATAACGTGCATAACCGTATCTCAGCTCCACGTTCAGCAGTTTGTGGTTTCGAAGATTCCAGATTTTGAAGGAAAATGCCGCATTTTTGTCGTCGTTCGCTTCACAATTGCCATAATAATAGAATGGTAGACACGGAAAATACAAGACTTGCAAAGTAAGTGATTAATATTTTGCACGATTGTTAAGATTGGTTTCATATTATTACGATAATTATTTAGAACATTGCATTAATAACTGTAACATTGTTCCCCTCCGTTTTTGTATAGTTCTATTATTTTTGTTTGCAATAACATTAAATTGGATATTTGCGATACTTGGCATTTTATATATTACAAATTTCATTATAGGTTTATGAAATGGTTGATGGAAGTTAGGACCTAACCCTGGCGTCTTGTCCACGGAGGACATGAACAGAAGGAGGTACATGTGCACAGAGCACATCTTGCCAGAAATGCTGACTGCAGAAAAACAGCTGTGTGGAATGCAGTTCCCAGTAAAATTTCCTGACAATGCCCTGAGGTGCCTAATAGAGCGTCCAGAACGTTTAGAGAATGCTTGCCAGCAAGTGTAAGTGACATGCATTGAACATTTTTGATATGTACTAATAAGAAAGTTTAAAATTTTGTCAGCTCAATCATTTGTCTCTTTGATTTGCTGGCCTGCCTTACACGTTGCATCTACTACTCATTCCGGCTTCCTTGCATGATCTAGTGAGTACAAAAACCTTGTTTTATAAAGGTGAGACAGCACTATACATCTTGAATTTCAATAACGCCTCTTTTTGTATTACAGGCTGCTCCCTACTTGCTGGAAAAGAGTGCAGGACATCCTGAAGGTGCCATTTATTCCAATATGTGATACGAAGTGTAATACTGTCAATTTTGGTCGTCTTTTAGTATTGCTGTGTAGTAATTTTGGATTTCAAGTGATATGCCGTAGTATGAAGTGTTGCTCATGGCTCATTCAAATCCAAATTTGTCTGTTCAAAAAGTAGATGATATTCTACAGGTTTTAAAACTACTTATTATTACTGTAAAATGTATTCTTTCACGAAACAAATAGGCTGTGAGCTGTTGTGCGAGTATCAAATGTGAGTTCAGTGCATATAGTTGGAGGTTAGGGATAGTTTTTACAAGAGTGATTTACATTGTTCCAAGTCTAGTATTACAAAGAATGTTATAAGAATTGACACAAATCGTGTGTAAAAGATTAAAATACGTATGCATGTGAATTAACTCTTGGATGTAAATTGACATGCCATGCATTTTGAATTTCTGAGTCTTGTGTTGTTTTCTTTCAATATGTTCTTAATTAAACCTGCAACAGATTAAATAGTCACGAAGTTATGCATATAAATGTTTTCAAAAGGAAGTTATAAAGTGCACCTTTCTTGCATTTTATCTATATAAATACATTCATTTGTGAACATTCTCCATTTGACGGAATGACAAGAATAATAGGGAGTATCTTGGCACAAACATTAGTTAACCAGTGTTTGAGAAGTGATAGTTATTTGTATGTGTCACCATTAATGTCCCTCAATTTAGTTTGGCATCACAGTGTTTTAAAAAAATGTCATGACTGAACAGACAATAATAAAAATATTTTCTTAATTAAAAACAATTTAATATCTAATAGGAAATATTATGTAATTCTGAATGATATATGATATAATTTTAATAGTTCAATTTTTTCAAAGTATACATAGGTTGCCCCGGCCAGGATTCGAACCTGGGCCTTCTGGTTTACGCCATACTCTATGACCACTAAGGTATCGAGACAATCAATTCTTTGAACAGTTTTCATGTGCGCGATTATCGCTCCTTATATGCATATATAATTGTCACCATTCCGTTTGCATCCAACAAGGTGACAGGAAGGGTGAAAATTTTATATATATATATATATATATATATATATATATATATATATATAAAATTTTAAGTAGGCATTTGTATGTTTCGTATTGTTTAGCTGTAGTGAAATTATGTTTAATATTAATGTGGCACATGATCATTGGCCAGAATTTATTCCTTTATTTCACACAACAGGATTTTTCTTTATGCATATTGTATTTTTTGTATATGATGTGTATTTACAAATTTTACAAATAAATATTTATATGAAATATCTTTTTTTTATTTTCATTTGCATCATTACAATTATATATATATATAACTACCTCACAATTATAAATCCTTTCAGAATTACATACTTCTACATTACCTTACGCATTAATTTCACGTAAAATTGATTGTTCTTTAACTGCCTGCCATATCGCCTGCCTGCCATCATTGAAAAATTGCTAGATAAAGTAATTTCAAATGTCCCGGGTAACGTGTGCCCACCATTTCAATTGGTAGATCGCCTTCCGACGCTTATTTGCTGGTGAGGGGCAGAAATGGATACTTTTTTCTGATTCGTTGCTTCCGTCGGAGGGAGCGACCTTGTGCCCTCCATGAAAATAAGGAGCTTCGGAATGACATTGAGTGCAGACTTTGTAAAATACTCTCTGGTCTAGAGGTGTTCAGAGACAACAGACCGGACGGACGGACGGACAGTCTGACGGGACTGACTGAAAAATGACGGTAATGGACGGACGGACGGACTGTAACGGGTGGACGGTCTGACGGACGAACGGGCGGGCTGACGGGACTGACGGATCGATGTTTAAAAGAAAAAACACTTTTTCGGCAGCAGGAGACCTCAAAATATGTATTTCCGTTGAAATCTAGAAATCGTTTTTTCGCAGCATTACATAACTTTCCCTATAGTACGTATATTACTCAGTATATATGTATGTATACGATATAGTAATCAACAAAATTTCTCTGAATCCTCAATACGTAAAAAGCTAAAATAGTAATTTTGGGGAAAATGATGCGTGGTAAACATAAAATAACACCTGATTCGTTATTTTTAGCCACAAATATACAAGAAAAACTTATTTTCATTAAAAAGACTTTCTATGTTGTTGGCGTTAGAGTTAATTTTCCTTACAGCGTGCTAAAGAAAGCATAAGGTTGATGCAGGTATTTTAGTAAGTGCGACTGTTACAGGCGACTAAGGGCGGCGGTGGTGGCGAGGAAGGGACATTGGGACCTAAAGGAGACCGGGAGGAGAGCGTCCCCTTGCAGACACAGCTGCAGGACTCCCAAGGTAAGTAATTCGCGTTCATCTGCCATCGCAAACACTTCTTCACGGCTTCACACGAAATAACATTTTACTTGATTCTCATTCACAGCATACGGCGAATAGATTTTTGATTAGACATATGATGAGTTTTCCATCAAAAACTTCTTTAGTTTCAATAAGCCACAGCAGATGTAAATCTTGCGAATCTTTTGTTGTTAAGTCGACAAACGTCGTGAGAATGTCTTTACGGTTGAATGAAGTCGTAGGCTTCCGCGACCAGAGTCATGTGGGTCATCTGGGCTGTCCGGGTGACGCCGCGTCGA
>BOPP01000338.1:324380-334758 GCA_017312745.1 Gryllus bimaculatus | reverse complement strand
AGAACCCATGGCTGCGCCTTCCACCTGGGCATAAACGCTACCCCGGAACTGAAAGAAGGTGGAAGAAATGCAAAAGTGAGCGAGGTCGGCCAATTCCGTAGTCTGTGTGTTTCTAATTTACTTCGGATGACATTAACTGCCACGTCAACCGGGACAATGGTGAAAAGTGACGTCACGTCAAAGCTCACAAGGATGTCCGAATTCTTCAGCCGCTTCCCTCGCAGCAGGTCTATGAAATGGCTGGAGTTCCTGACAGCTGACGCAATATCTTCTGTCAGAGGACGTAGTTTGCTGGCCACGTGGCGTGCCAGCGGATGGGTAGGGGAGTTCACGGCGCTCACAATTGGTCGCAGGGGTACATCAGGCTTGTGGATCTTGGGGAGCCCGTAAAGCCGTGGCATGGCGCTGTTCCCCTTCTTGAGACGTTTTTTGGTTTCCGGCTCGATGACGCTGGCGTTGTTGACGCGGGCCGCGACTTCTGCTCGAACTTTCCGGGTAGGGTTTAGCTGCAGTGTAGCGTACGCCTCATCCTCGAGTAGGGCGGCCACTTTGTGGTAGTATTTCTGGGTCCTCGTCACAACGGTTGCGTTGCCTTTGTCAGCAAGTATAATTACAATGTCCTCACGCTGGCGTTAGTTACGTATGGCGAGGCGTTCTTGCCGGGAGAGGTTGCTGTTTGGTAACTTGGCTCGCGCGAGAATGCGGGCGGTCTGCCTGCGGATTTGGTCCGCCTCCTCCTCGGTCAGGGATTTCATGGCGCACTCGATCCCTGTTGCGATGTCCGATGTCGGGACCCGTGTGGGTACGGTAGCAAAGTTTAAGCCCTTGCTTAGTACCGAGAGGGTGTGTTCGTCGAAGTCTTCCCCGGAGAGATTGACCACAACGTTGTTGGCCTGTTGAGGAGCTGACTGCGGGTGTTGTTTCACTTTAAGTGAATCGAATTTCCTTGTCTGGCGTGACTTCGCGTCGTCGTGAACGTAAACAGCGTGCTCCGCTGTGGCCGTGTCCAGAATATCCCAGCCAGTTCTGTTTAATTTATAAGACAAATTAAGGTGAAGATGGAATAGTTGCTTCTCCATGTGTGCCAGTTCAGATCGGGTTTGACGGATCCTCTCCCGGAGTAGCGCAAAACCGGATGACCGTTGAATACGCGCTGCTCGTCGTGTCTGGATATGATGTTTGACGTTGAGGAACGATGGAAGGACGTCCTCGTCTCTGCATCGAAGCAGGAACACAAGCTGGCAGAGCTTGCGGCATCGTTTGTCTCGTAACTTGCCGAATGTCTTGGTAAATTTGTATAATTCCTCCCAGTAGAGGGTAGTTAAATGTAACTAAGATAACCGTAGTTGTAAGAAGACGTCGAAGACGAATCCAGATTTTTCTTTTCCTGAAAGTGAAAAAAGTGACTTAATTGGTTTCAAAACTGATTCAATTGTTCATTTTTCAAATTAATTATTATTGTTATGTGCGTATCGCATACACATGTAGCAAACGTCAGACATAACGTAATACTTCGATTCCAAACAGAAAAATATATTTATCAACTTTGGTTAGGTAAAGTCAAACCTGTTTCCATTATAATAAGTTTCGTAAATAAGTACTTTGCCACTTTTTTTTTGAAAAAAATTGGACTTCTTTGACTTGAACACTTCACTTTTCCTCTTTAAAAACTCTAATAACTGAACTACCTCTAAACCCGAATAAACTTACTGATATCAATATTGTCAATAACTGATATTGTACTCTTTAACATAGAGCAATGGATCTAAATACTACTTGGTTTGTCCTTAGGTGACTTGCCAGAAAAGTAAGCAATCAAAACTATGGAATGAATTTTTTCACACCAATCTTTAAATACTAACACTAATTTCTTTCTCGATTTATTGAGTAACAATGTTCCTGTAACAGCATTTTCTGCTATTTCTATTTCCAAATCAGAACAATATTCACTCATGTGAAAAGTGTACACCAAGTGAGTTTCAATGGTTCTCCTTGTTGAGAACAATGTCGTATGAAGAACGAAATTTCACATTAAATCTAACTCTTACAAAGAGGAGCTCTCTAATTTTTAATTACTTTTTAACTCTAATTTTTACAAAGAGGATAAAACGTTGTACAATATTCGAGTCCTACATCTCATTTAAAAACCCCGATGATAACGAAACTCGGGTTAACGGCCTCGTTTGGGAATTTTCCAATCTCGTATTGTATTCAGATGCTTTACGACACTTATATCGTAAATAACTAGTAACGTGTGGTAAAATATTTCATGAACGATTCACTGCTACGATAACGCCGAGTTCGAGAATTTTGAAATCGATTGGTCAGCAAAGTAAAACTGTCTGCCATCGTCATTCATTACACTCATTAAAAGAATCTTTCACCAGAACACTTTTATTTTGGAGCATTTGTAAGCAATATCCCTGCGGATATCCTGGTACATTTCATTGAGCAAGAGAGACCCTTCTGTTTGCACTCTGGACATTGTGTTTCTGACTCAAAGTTGCATATTTGTGCATTTTTTCTCCACATTTATTATCAAATTGTTTAAATTTTGTTTTGTTTTTCCTCTTCCGTTTCAATTTTTTTGCCTAATTTCTTTATAATCAGATCATCTTTCTTTTCAGATCATTTCTTATTTTCTTCATTTCTTTCTTGTTTCCTTTCTCTTTCACTTCCACGAGAGAATGGAGTTTCAAAGCTGTGATTTTCGTCTTGTTACAGACAGACTCTCCGAGCAGCTGGGCCATGTCAAGGACCAATCGCTTACCGATATGGAGCGACGCCTAATGGGTCGTTTAGAAAATATGATGACGGTTGGTAGCTATACAAATTATTTTTATATGAACTTGTATTGTTGCAAATTTCATTACCAAGAACATTCTTAATTCTTAAAAGGATTTTATATCACTTCGCTTTATTATTATTATTATTATTATTATTATTATTATTATTATTATAAACGTATTTAATCACGAAAGAAGAACTTATCCTGTTCATACTGCAATACTCCAAGTTTCATTTTTTCTGTTATTTATGTTTTTTTCCTTCAGAACAGCAAGATTGAATGTACAGTTAGGTTGATAATGGGGCCACGCGCATTACATCACGTTAGTTTTGGGAAGATGCAAAAAGTAAAGGCATCCCAAGGAAAATACGGCTAAAACATCTGAAGGGAATGTGGAGGGGAAGTTTAAAAATATTTAGGTATCACAATTTAGATTTCAAGAATTGTCTTTTTTTTCGGCCGACTAGGACCACGCATGCATGCATCCTGAATTTACCGTGGCTCAGTATCATTATCGCGGTGGCAGGTGCATGTAACTTTTTAATTGGGGACCAGCATTTCGCTGAGTCCAATTTTTATTCCCCTGCTCTAGGGGTATGGAAGATGGAATGATCATAATGAGGGGCGAAAGGACGACACTCATACAGACATACACAAATACACTCATGCCCGAGGCGGGACTCGAATCCACGATCTTCTAGTCCGAAACCACTATGGCACTACTGCCTTAGAGATCTCGGCCATCTAATTGGCACAAGAATTGTCTTTATTATTGTTTTGACGTGAAAGAACATGGCGGCCACTAGTTCGGCGCCGGCCTCCCCCCAGGCGAGCAAGTAGCCCGTGCGGGTGCGGTGTGACATACCTAGAAATACATGTTTGCGTGTATGGATAACAGGACAAGGGAGTAGAAAAGAAAGACTGCTTGTGGTCCTTAGCCCGTTTGCTAATGTACTGCCCCGACTTGGTGAAACCATGGAATTTACCTTTGGATATTTGTCCTTTTACATCGTTTTAGTTTTTAGAAATATATTTCGAGTAACTACTCATTTCTCAATCAAAATGCTATGGAAGGGAGTCTTCAGAAGAGATGAATCTCAAACAATGTAATGGGTGGTTGAAAAGGTCTCTTTTAGTTGGAGTCTACCTATGAAGCATAACTTCGAAAGTCTTGTCCGCGACCTGTCTTTCTAACACTTGCGTTCCCACAAAACTCTTGTGATATGAAACCCTCTGGAACACAAAAACCTTGTTTTGAGAACCTAAACTTTTAAACCCTTGGTTTTAAGTGAAATTAACTTCAGATCGTGACTTAACGCCAGCTCCTCTGGCAATCCATGGAATGGGGTGCCCTAACTTTGTAAACGTGTAATAGACCATCCAAATGTGACTCATTTTGTAAATTGCGGCATGAAAAACATACCTTTTTTTGCTTAAGGGACACGAAAAACAGTTTTCAAAGCTATAGGACACATACTGTACCACTTATAGACAACGGTATACAAAAAGAGGGTTGCCACGTACGTGTATAGCGGGATGCATACATTCCACCTAAGACAATACGCGAGCAATAGTTTTTCGTTTAAAATATTTTTTGGAGGGCCGAGGGATAATTCCCTATCCATATGTAATACACTTTTAAGACTGTGTTGATAGTTTCTTCCGAATCGTTTAAAACATAAATATCTCCGTAGCGTATTAAATATAATCGGGATACAATAGGAAATCTAAAGAAGTAAACTTAAGTGGAGTAAAGTAATTTTTGTTATTGTAATGTAAAGTTCTTTAAATTGAAAACTTTTACATAAGGTAATCGGAAAAAAATTATTGCACACGAAATTATAATTATGTACCTCACATTATTATTACCTTAGCGTTGGTGCAACTTTTTCTTATAGCTTGCTGAAGAAAGCACACTCTTGATGGAGAAGTTGTGTGCGACCGAAGGCCTCGGCGCTGGCGACGCTGGCAAGGGCGGAGGCGGCGACAGCGGCGAGGACGAGAAATTAGAACGCACGGAGCGGGGCGAGAGCCTGCTCTTGCAGGCACAGCGGCAGGACTCGCAGAGTAAGTAATGCGCCTTCGTCTGGCATCGCAAGCACTTTACGCGTCCTGGGTGAATGAAGAACACTTTACTTGATTCTCTTGCACAGCAAAGCGGCGAATAGATTTTAGATTAGTCATCTGATGAGTTTTCCATCAAAAACCAACTCATTTCATTACTTTTCAAAATTACCTTTCCCCACTTTTGCAGCTTTTAGGGATTCCTTCATGACCTCTCACAGAGAGTTTTCAAATCTCATTTCACTCGTAAAATGAGGTGACGATATATCCCGTTCATTGCAAACCACGTGTAGGAGTTAAGTGTTGTTCTTCTGTAATATAATTGCCGCCAATGGAAAGAGCTGGTTTTTGTGGCAAATGTCTCATCTGTACTGGAGAATATTTCCTTCCTGCCGGTCCGAATAGCCGAGAACGTTAAGGCACTAGTGTCGTAGCGATCTTGGACCGTAGGATCACGGGTTCAAGTCCCGCCTCGGGGACGGTTGTATTTGTGTTCATCCTTTCACCTCCTGTCACCACCATATGATATCATCTTCACAGTTACCATATAGTTAAATGCAATAATGGTCGCGAATGACTTAGAAGTTGATGCGACCTTAAATTAAAAAAATTCGTTTCTCTAGTTGCGTCACGGACATTTTGTCTAGGGGGTGTGTGTCTTTTCTTCCTTTGCCATTTTGTTGCTGAACCGAGAATGAACTTCCTCGTTCTCGGAGCCTTTCGTCGAGTATCTTTCAAAGCGATCGAGAGTGCACAGCAGTATGTGCTGAAACCTTACCCGATTACACGCTTCCTAACCGCTTGCGTTGACCTGGAGGTTATCTCGGTAACGCGACTATTGTCGACGTCTGGTTTCAGTACATGTGCTATTAAAACCATTTAGTTTTTTTTCTACTAGCACCTACTTGTCTTGCAAATGCCGACTTGGGTGTCCAAGGTAGCTAGAGCGTGTGCCGACTCAACGCCTCGGTCTGAAGGGTTGCGGGTTCGAGTCCCGCCGTGGACATGGTTGTTTGATCATTGTCTTTCATGTGTATTGTCGCGGAGGGCCTTGGCAGCCTGCTGACCACAGACCGAGGAGCTCGCAAGTGAGTCTAGTGTAAAAGTGTAGTGTGTCTAGTGTAAAGTTTATGTGTCGCCGTGAGGGACATAGTGGGTACCCAGCGCAGATAGTCGAAATCGATATTCCCCGAAGCTGGAAAAATCTTCCGGAAAAAAACTGGTCTTCCTAATGTGAATGACAAAGAGGAGCAGTCGAGAAATATGGAACTGGACGACCTACGTAAAAGCACTGACAGTGAAATTGGTGGTGAACTCAACAGGGAGGAAGATGAAAACAAAAAAAAAATACATGAGATAAAACTCGTCAGTCAAGGGGCTGGGCTTTGTTTCTTTGGACTGGTAGCCAAAGTCGAGGAAGAAGAGATGGCGCGCGGTCCATGGACCGTTCCTTGCGGCACCCATTTGGTACAGACAGCACAACCCATCGAAAACTACCGCTGAGGGCAGCCGGCTGCAGGAACCTCCCTCCAGACTGGTTCAATTCGACCCACTATGCAGCTAGAGTCGAATATCCGCCACCTCTCCCAAATAACCAAAGGCAACGATACTCCCGCTGAGCTATTGCAGCCGGTGCCGGCCGTTTGGCCTGTGACTCTCCTCACGTTTCCATCGTTTTCTCGTTTCCTAATATTTTTTTTTTGTCTTTGCAAAACCACCAGGTAGTGTCCAAACTGCAGCTCTCCTCTTGTTGCAGACGATTCTTCTGAGGTGCAAGAAGAACTCTTGCTGGAGACCTGGATGACTGTGGAACGTCAAATTGAGAGTGAATTGGTTAATTTGGAAGACGTCGAAAAGGTAATTTGTAGTGCATAGAAACATTTATTGTACACCATTTTTTCAAAATTTCGATTTTTAAATAATTTCGTAAAGCATTATGTCCAAAAAATGTTTAGATGAATTTTAAGTTTATTTTCCGGAAGTAAACAGTGATGTGGAAAAGAACGACAGCGTAGAATTTCACGATTTTGTAAACCAGCTTGTAATCTACGCACGTTCCATAATATTTCGAGAATTTGTATTACAATAAAACGGCGTTAAAAGCAAAGAATGTATAAACTCCGTTACAAATAACAAATGATAGCCAAGATGAGATTTGTATTTTCAATTCTCAATTAGCAATTGCTGGTCGTTTACTCCGGAACCCATAATGACTGCTTAGTGCATATTTTACCTGGCCTATACGAAGTATTCTTAAGAAAATGCATTTCCATTGCCAACAATATAGATTTTAAATTTTGTTTCCGTTTTCAAGTTTTTGCTCCATGTCTTACCATGACTTGACCTATTAATTCTATATTTTTATTTTTAATTCTTCAAATATATTAATTTTGATTTTAAAATAGTTTTGACTGCTTTCCTTTTATTTTTCGTTCCACAGCTTTTTTTCTTCGTTTATTAGAAGTCCTAAATATTCAAGTAAATAAATACACGAAATATAAATATACGCCACATATACGGCATCAACGAAACAGTCATTTTCATTAAAAACTGTCTGAATTAAAGTAAACGAAGATAAACTAGCGATTGGCATCTGCGATAACTCGTACTACCCCTTTTGTATGAAGTATTACGTACTTTAGGCAGTGGCGATGGTGTAACGGTTAGCGTCTCGGACTGGTGTACCCAAGTTGGCGGGTTCAAACCCGATCGAAGCCGTGGATTTTTAAGGGCGAAAAAATCCTTCGTACGCCTTCCTTCGAAGGGGAAGTAAAGCCGGCTGTCCCATGTTCGTATATTTACTTGCTTGTAAAAGATCCTCAAGCCTAAATGACGTAGCCTCTGAACAAAATTCAAAATCGCCTGTTTCCCGCCCCCAAAGCCCCCCTTCCTCTGCTAGTTGGTGAAAGGAGCGTAGCGAAATTCGCGTGGTCAGACGGAAGAGCAGGCCTAATGGCCCGAGTCTCGCCACGTAAAATAAGGCAATTCAATTCAATTCATTACTTTCTTCAGACGGCTACTTGAATGTTCGCTGGAACAAATGGGAGCTAACTGGGAATCGGGGTGCAACTTTTGCAGGCGCAAGCGGACGGCAACAGAGGCAACGACACCGGCACCGACTCTGGAAATGCTGGCGTTGACTCGAAGCTGTTTCCACGGCGCGTCTCCGTCTCAAGTAAGGAACGCTTGCCGTCCCAGCGCGACAGAACCATCACCAGTATATAGTATTTTTAGGCAGCCACTAGCAAAAGCAGTTTCTTTCAGAGTATGCACCACTTACTTCATGTTCGATTTTTAGCACTAGTGATGAATATGAGACGATGCTCAAATTTTTAAATGCATCGAAAAATACTTACGTCTGATTAAATACAACTAATCTCAACGTAGCCAATTCGCATAGCCCAGATCGCTCAGGCAGTAGTGTCGTGGCGATCTCGGATCGAGGGATCGCGGGTTCGAATCCCACCTCGGGCATGGATGAATTTTCACCCCTCATCCTCATCCTATCACTTCATTAAAGAAGGATGAATAATACTCATGTAAGAGGCTCTTGCCCTTAATGGGGTGTGCAGTTCACTAATAAAAAATATCTCACCGTAACATGGTACCCAAATAAGTGATTTGTATACTTGAATTAAAATTAAAGGAAATACATTACAGCTGTCTAAAAAACAGCGCATGACACACGTAGTAAAAAAAATATTTTGTTCGTAGGATCACTATACTCAGCCTATCGATCTCGTGTTGCAACATTTTCTACTAGCAAAGTAGAATTATCCCTTTTACCACCGGTATAATACCTACTGAATATCGATAATATAATAATTTTTTAGATGATCTAACTCGTTGATAATATTATATTTATAATATATTTTCCTTAGTTTCTAGAATGGAAAAAAGTAACGACTCTACCCATTTTCCGGTAGGAAAGTTCATTGAGCATAGGATAATGGAATATTGCGAATCAAGTTCTTTTGTAACTGAATGTAATTAATGTCACGTTTTGTCCATATTTGTTTTCCCAATTGTTTAAATTTTCTTTGTATTTTTGTTTTTCGCTTCTCGGAAATATCGCCAACTTTCTTTCCTCACCGGTTTCCGAACTATTTTTTTTCTTTCTTTTCACTTCCTTTACTGCTGTCTTTTCTGTATTTTTAGAGAACCGAAGTAGCTTCAAGATCTAACCCTTTTGCTGTTGCAGGAAGCGTTCAAAGGGCAGAAAAGTGGCAAGACTCCGTGATGACTTCCATTAGATCAATAGAGCGTCGTTTGTTATACCTCACCAAGCAAATTGTACGTATAATTATAAAAAATATTGTGGATACGATATACAGTCGGACCTACATATATCGAACTTCTATGCGTCGAAATTCTCTATAAATCGAATATTTTTCCAACCCTTGAAAAGTTTGTGTAAAAACGTTTCTGAATTCCAAAAATGATTTCTGTATATTAAACTTGTTTTGATTAATTATTTTTCTACGAAAAAAATGATCAGTACAATCTGTAAATTGTGTTTCTACAAGTTAGAATTGTTTAATTTGGAATGAGAGTACTACTACAGCGGAAAATATAACGTCCTTCCGGACGTTTGTATAATTGAATAAATGTTTATGCACTTTCTACGTACAGTTCCCAGCTTTCTCATAAAAGTAAGTCACTCCTGTTTTCCCTCCCTGTGGGAACTTGACAGTCGTGAGAATGTGTTTGCCAAAGCAATCTGAAGGTCAATCGCATGTCCCTTCCCTAGGATGTTAGTTCGTCGGTTCACCGTATGTTCTGTTTGCTCCTAAGAACTTAGAGTGTTGGAAATGTCGAAACGAAAATCTCTTAATATTACAGAAAAAGCAATATATGTTTCATGTTTCCATTAATAAATATGTGGAACGAATTATTAATTTGTTAATTATTTAATGTTTACCCTAAATTGCTTTTAAATTATTTGCTAAAATTTCATAATTATTTATGGATATCGAAGTTTTTATACATCGAATATTATTGAAGAGACCTTCAGATTCGATACATGCAGGTCTGACTATATTTGAATTGGTATTACAGTAGGTTTCTAATTTATTTGAATTATTATATTGTATATTAAAAATATACAATTATTATTTAAAACAATTCTGACAATTTCAAAAATCTTCATATTATATACTAGTAAAAAACGACTATACAACGTTGAGTTCCTTAACGAACTTTACTTAGCATTTTTCTTTTGAAACCATTTCAACTGTCACAGTGGATACAGGTTGTTAAATTAATTTGCCACGTACGTTAAGAAATTTGATATTGAAACACCCCGGAACCGTTTTAAGCATCGTCAACTTCTTTAATAAGCTATTTGAAGTGCGGCGTGGGATTTTTACAGGCGAAAACCGCCGACAGCGACAGAGAGAGAGGCAGCGAGTTGCCAGGCGAAAGCCGCACTGATGGACCGGAGGCTCTGGAGGATGAGGACTTGAAACAGCTTCAGCACACGACGCCACTTACTTCTCGTAAGACATTTGCGCTCTTTCCCACTTC
>BOPP01000338.1:293956-316537 GCA_017312745.1 Gryllus bimaculatus | reverse complement strand
GCACGTGTACGAGGAAGTCGACTACTCGCGAGTGACGTCTCATGGAATCGAAATGAAGCAATTTGCGAGTGCGAATGTGGCGGATGATTCAGTTTTAGTAGATGGAGGTGAGCAAAAACTGCCGGAGAGCACTGCTTATGCGGTGACAGCATGGGCATTCTCTGGGATATACACAGGGGTGGATTAATTTCACAGGTACAGCATTTTTTTTGGATTGTCAGACCCAAATACTTGAAACATGTTTCCCAATGTATTTCGACACGGTGAATCCGAAACTGAAGCCAAAATTCCGCCACCATCGTGCAGATTATTTTTAAAATCGCTAAAAACTGGACGGTGATGTTGGAATTGAGGTTTTAATTTATATTCAGCGCGTCGACATACATAATCGTGCGTCAAGTCATTGGGTCCGACAATCCCTGATTTTGCGGCGTTTTTAGCGATATAAATAACTGGAGGGTGGGGCGTGGTTCTGATTTCAGATTCGCATTCAGCGCGTCGACATACTTAAAAAAACAAGTCTTAGGGTGTGAAAACTTTTTTTTTTTTGTGTGTGTGTGTGTGTGTGTGTATGTGCCTGAGTGGGGCCCGAGGAGATTGCAAATGAGGCCCCCCCTTCCGTTTTCTTTGACTTTCCCCCTTACAATATAATATATTATGAGGGTATACATTCTAAATTTAGATCTTTAAAATGTTGAATTTTTTATTTAATTACATTTTTGAAGTTCTGTAATAGTGTGAATAAAAAAAGTGACTGTGTTCAACAATTTAAAAGAATATCAAGTTTTCAAGATTTAAAATGTATACTCACTTTTCACTTTTGTTCTATGCCGTCATAGTTGGATTTAAGAGCTCAAAATGTCTCGAAAATTAATACATTGTTACAAAAATAAAGTCCGCTCATTTAATTATTAAAAAATGCTTTTTTTAATGTTTCATGCCAAACTACACTTTTGAAAGTACATTTTTTTGATGAAATCTGTTCTTCAATGTCCAGTTTTCATTGAAACCTGCAAATTTTTTTAAATTAAATGTTTAACTTTGTAGCTTTGGTAATATTCATAAGACTTTTCAGACCTGGAGTAGTGGATAAATGAAGTGCTAGCAGAAAGTAAGTACCAGAGTTCGAATCTCAGAAAGGGCAAAACAAAAATCTGTGGGTTGAAAACATTTTTTGCGAATCCAAGTTCAAGTACAATTACGATATAATGTAACCATTACATATAATGTAAGAATAGTAAGTTCTGTCATATCACCTTTTTTTTCAGAACCCTAATAACTTGTTACTTTGATTTACCTTGGTCATAACTTATGACGTGTAAATAATACAGTGCTTTTAGGACTGTGAAGTAAGTGTTCATTTATGTAGGTACAATATTACATATACAATATAAATATTACAAGAAATATGAGCTGACATAACACTGGTTTTTGTTGAAAAAACCGTGCTTTCATGTGATATGTGAAAGGGGTATTGTATATTTAAATAAGATTACGGGTTCAATATATCAAATCTATTGATGAAATTGAATGTAAGTCCAGAACTTCAGGGCTTTTTTTATTTGGAACATTAGTACTCTGTTAGTTTATGTAATCTCAGTCTCAAATTAATGAGAGTGAATGTAACAAAGGGCCCTTATGACTGGGGGATTAGTTGCATGATCACTCAATTCTTGTAATTTTAAAAACCTTCAAATAAAGTTTTTATGAACATTACACACTTTCTAAATATTTATAAAGGTGTAATTCATTAATCAATAATATTAATGAAAAACTTGAAAATGACATTTCTCAAAATTGTAAGTTATCAATTTTAAGGCAAAATTATGTAATATTCTCTAAGGTTGCTGCAATGTTTTAAAAGATTTTTGTGATTTTAGTTTTTGCTAAATGCGCTTACAACATGCACTGGCGAATCCAGGGAGAGGGGTGCTAAAATTTAAGATATTTCGTTTATCTTCCTTTCTTTGGCAAAATTGATTTAAATATTTATGTTTGAAATTTTTTATTATTTAAACAATAATATTGTATAGAATCATGTGTATGTATATAAATAATATAAAATGTAGTAACAAATATGTTTTATTATTTAACAAAAATTTATGATGGTCTCCTCTAAAATGTTCGGCTGGATTCGCCCCTGACTACATGTAAGTTGTGTTTCAGAAACACACTGTAATCTTCAAAGGTATTTCCATTGTTGCATTTTTGTTTAGTTATTAATTCATTATAGTTTATTACAATTACGAGCACTGCCGTATTGGTACATGAAAAAGTATTTGCACTTTGCTTTAATGGCCATGAACATTGTTAAAGGTTATTTATGTGTTTTATCTAAGAATATACAACTTGATAGACAAAGTCACACTTTAAGAAACTGATCAGTGTTGTATGAGGAGCTATTATGATACAAGTGTTCTAACAATATCATGATACTGTCTAATAATCAAAGAAAAGGTGTTGTCAGGTATAAATATTGATACTTTACTACACCTTTTCTATAATTAATAATCAGTTGGTGAATATGTTAGATTCAAGATTTGTATTCACAGTTTTAATCTGAAGGGTTTCCAAATAAGACATGGTTATTTACTGGATTTCTTGTCCAAGATCAAAGGAGGTTGAAAATCAAAATTATGTAAGATATCAGTTCAATGCTATGGAATAGAATTCAATTTTAGGTTAATCTCCCTAATATTATTTACATGTTCTTTCATCCTTTCCTTAATTTTCCATTTTATACATGTATATTTACACATATATATATATATGCAAAAGAGCAATTTGAACATGGAACACAATAGAAAACATTTTCATTCTCTTGAAACGGGATAAAATCCTTAACATTTTTAAATAATAGTTTTGGTTTAAAGTGCTTTTCATTTTGATGTTAATGGCTGACCGCTGGAATTCTTTTCAAAAATGCTTTTGAATCTTTGGAATAAAAGGCATTAAAATAGTTTTATAATGACCAGAGTTATTAATATCAATAGAACAAGAAGAAAACTGTTCAGTGGAACTTGAAGTATTTATTTGATTCAACATTGCAAGACACTTTCATAACAATTTGTTAATAAAGTTGATAGTATAATTTTCTACCAAAAACACCTATAAAATAAGTATCATGTTATTTTGTTATTAATAAATCAATGCAGTCTGCTAGTGTTTCAGAAAACCAAATTACTCTTTAGTTTAACCTGGCAGTGCACGCAGATGGTCTGAGATACCCAGCAACCTTTACACTAATCTTGTGAATGCAGTTTGGTTGCTCTTGACCACTGCTTCCAGGTACCTTATCTTTAAACAGACACGAAACACACCTCATCCAGAAAAGTGATTCTTGTTATTGTTTCAAGTGGTGAGGCATTCCAAAATGTTGCATGGGTCTCAGGGACCATCTGCGTGTACTCGTGCAACAAGTTCCATTCAGTACTTCACGTGACATAAAAAATATTAGGACCAAATATGCAAAAAGTTTATTTGTTTGGAGCATTCACTAAGAGTTTCTAATGCATGCAATAAAGGAAAATTGTCAGATATGTAAACTACACCAAATACATAAAAATAATATTTCAGCAAATTAATTTTTTTGATTTTGTTAATTTGCATACAATCCAGTCAATACAATAATCATTTATTCAAAAATATAACTCATAATTGAAAATAATATCCATCTTTCTTCTCATACACTCCTTTGATTGAAATTAGAAGATGAAATTGAATTAAGGGAACTGCAAGTGGAAGGGTCTGTGAGTTCAGGTGCGTGCACTGACTGAAAGAGGTGCGCATGCTACCAGGTTAAAAAGGTTCAAGACCACTTTTTTAGAGGTTCTCAAGAGACTTGACATGACTGATGTCACACAAAAGAGTTCACGCATGATAGCATGTTTTGACTTGCCAATTAGAGATCAAAGATTAAAATATTCTCTATCAGAAAACAATAGGTTTTCTAATGTATTTAGCAAATTGTCACTGAATGCGATTTCATTATACTGTGTAAAAGCTTTGTCAATAAAACAATTGTTATTGTGAACAGCATTGGTACTCATGTGCTGAGATAGCTATCTGATATTGATGATTGCATTCACACGAAGTGGGAATTTAAATGTTGAATGGTTTGCCAAAGCATCTCAAGCGTGTGTTATTGAGAAAGGTTATTCTCACACAGGTTATCTGGTTAGAAATTTGGAAGAATCTGTTTTTGTATGGGAGTCTCAACAACTAAAAATTATAATAATGTCTTCAACCAAGTCTGAATAACTTGGCTTGATGAAAGGTAAAAACGAGTGAGTGTGTATCCCAAAATGTATTTAGAGTACTTGACTTTGAAAACATAATGTGTAAACGTTTTCAATTATAATGGAGTATTAAGCATGCCAAAGATAAGCAATCACATAAGTGTACAAAGAGTATTTGAACTAATGAGCCTGTGGCTGATGTGATAATGAAATCATTACCAATTTTGATTCACAAAAAGGATACTTTAGAGTTGAGTGTAAATCGTATTTAAATTAGGTTGGTGTGTTAGATTGTGAAATAATCCGAAATAATAATTACATAATAATGTAAACATTTTATTTGATTGTGAAGTTGGCAACACTTCTGAATTTTTTTTCTTTAACATGATGTTCTTTTTGTGTGCTTCTTGACGTATGGTCCCATGTGTAATCTGTTCATGTAATAAATTATTTTGTTGAAGTTTCAATCCATTTCTATTAGTCCAACACATTTTTTGCACAGGATAATTTTTGCAGATAATTTGAAATAATTCAATTTCAAAAAGGAAATTAGTGATTATAACAAAATTAGAAGTACCAAAAATTAATTTTACATATTGAAGGGGCTTTTGACTGAGTGCATCCTTAATTCAGAAACTGACAAATATAGGTATTTAAAAAATATTAAATTTGCTTTTAACACAATATGTGAAAGACACCTAGATTTTATTAATTACCCATTGACCCTGAAGATTAACATAGCTTAGCACAGATGTCCATAAGGTACCATTCTGAGCCCCCTTCTGTTTTCAATTTATTCCGACATTCTTGACGAGTTATTACCAAATGATGTTTTGGTTTTTTTTTGTTAAAACATAAAGATGATATTGCTTTAGGTGCAGTAATTGATCCAGTGGAAGATGCCATAAATATTTCAGACGATGCCATTAAATTGTTAAACTTTAGCTCCTGACAAATGTTTGTTTCATTGAACAAGAGCTATTTAAAGGCTCATACATTTTATATTAATGCGGAACTTGGTGGGGAACAGACCTCTGTACTCTGTTGCTCCTATGCTGAGTCGTGATTTATTCACAGATCAAGTGTAGAGGCTTTATGTTGGTTAACTATGCTAGAAATAATTGGTTAATTAGAAAGATTTTAATTTAAATCGTTACGAATCACACTATGCTACAGAAAATCGACATCAACCAACATAATTCTTGCAGAATCAGGGGAACCTCTACTGAAGGCAAGACTAACTCTTTTATGTATGAATTACTTGACTAGATTTTTTTTCTATTTAAACACAATTGTTATTTGATATTTGACTGATGTTTTATCCAAGATTAATTGTCTTAAAAGTCTTCTTATGTAAGAACAATAATAAGAAATCTTTTTTAATTACATCTTTTAAGGAATTATCTATTTAATTGTATGTTAACTTTGATATTGGTAAGAAACAAATTCAAAATTACGAATTCTCTCCGCCCATATGTTTTATTTACATATCACTTTTCAGTAGTTCAAATGAAATCATCTTTTCTGTACACTGATGGTTCACAATGATTGGAAGTACCCAGTGGGTTTTGCTGTTTGGAGCAATGACAATGGGCTAATTAGGATATATAGAGTAAATTTAAAAATTTCTATCCCTACTGCTGAAGCTTTAGCTACAACCTAATCTATCATATTTTCTGACTCTCAGAGTATTGGTATTTGTATCTATAAGTAATAGAACTAAAAATCAATCATATATTATTTTGGAAATCAACAAATTATGAGAACTTGCAAGACAGACCAATATGAAAGTTTGTTTAATTTGGATTCCTGTCAATGTTGGTATTAAGGGGAACAAGAATACCAATAAAGGAGCTAAATCATCTATAGTAGACGATATGATTTACCCAATCGATTTTACAATATCTAATGCTGTTAACAGCAATTGCTATATATAGAGAGATTTGTACTCAAAAAATGTATGCAAAAATTGAAAATCCTGATCACTCTAAAAGCAGATATATTTCTCAAATTATTATAGAACATCGTCAATATTTGAAATTATCTAGAAAAGAAATTGTTATTAATTGATTGAGATCAATTCATTTAGTATTAAACTACAGATTTGAACAGATTTAATATTCTTAATTCAGGATTATATGCATTTGGTGTGAATAATGGCACTGCTGATCATTTATTGCGGCATCGTAAATTATATGACAATCTTAAAAATTATGGTGGTAAAAATAAATCATCTTAATATTAATTTGCCCCAAAATATTGTGCATAGGCAGATTTGACATTTAATTCAGGATACTTGTTTATTTATTATGGCATTGTAAATTATGCTACCTCAAGAAATATTATGATGGTACAAATAATATTACAATAACAACAACAACGATGACAACAACAACAACAACGATGATGACAACAATTTCTTATAATCGTAAATTTATTTCAAAATATTGAGGATATTTTAAAAAGCCTAGATTAACATGTTATTCTAATTATATGTCAATTTTTTGTTAATTTGAAAAAATATATATATAATATTTGTGATTCTATAAGGTAGTACAGGATTTATCTTCTACTCCCTTCACAATTTGATTCATGTGATAATAGTCGGATAGGTTGATTTGTGCCAAGTTTTTCACAGAATTGTTTGTTTTCATTGTGTAAAACTGGGCAAAATTATTTTTTTTTTCCTTTTGGGACAATTTTGAAGTCAGTTTACAAGAACAGATTGTTGTTGTACAGGAAGGACATCCAACTCCGTTGCTACTGGAGCTTTTACGTAGTACCCACAAGGGAGAGCAACTGCAGTCTCCAAGGCAAGGTATAATTAAGCATCTTGATTAACAAGATGTGAACAAAAACAAGTTCTTCTAGCAATTTTCCATGCATGTATTTTCAAATTTGAGGTACTTTTGGTCAGGAACAGATTTCAGTGGTATAATAAATCTAGGTCATAGAACTTTAAGGCTCAAAAAATCCTGGCATCATCATAAACATTTTTTGCTAAAATTAACACTTTTCGTTAAATATTACATCACATTGATTTAGCTTTAAGCAAAACAGACAGTATTGTTCTTGCAAACCACAATGAACAAGATAAACAAAATGAACTATTTTCAAGTGCTCAAATGACATTTTCTAAACAACGGCTCCAAATTTTTCAATATGAATTTGCATACATGAACATGTTTTACTCTTCTACAATGTTCTTTACATCATATTTTAATTCTACTATTGGGGGAACCAAAATTAAGAAAAGAATGGCTTTTAGGTGACAATGAGTAGCTAGGTTGAAGAAGGGGCAGACTGTGAAATTAGCCCAGACTAAAAAGACTAAGAGAGTTACGAAAAAGTCTATGCCATTCTGTATGACTATTAGTTTAGTATCAGGTTTATCAGGTTTGTCATTGAAAAAAAGTCATTGTAAAGATGACTGTCTTAACAGGTGATTTGTAAATACAATAATTCAGAATTAAAACTCATTAGTTGTTCAATTCTTGTAAAACAATTTTCAGTCATTTCAAATTCAATGCTTTGATACCAATATTTAATATAGATAATGCTATAAACTGCTGTACATCTTATCCTCTTTTATTTCAACCTTTATGAAATCCAATGCAGAAGGATGTAAATGTTCATGCCCCAAATTTAAGAAAAGAAATTTCCTAACATAGTCTAATTTATACAAAAGGTTTAAATGTATTTTATTTTGAATTTATTTTTCATGAGATTGTAGAGATTTTCTGAAGATTTATTAGAGAAGTTATTAGACAAGTTATCAATACATGATTTCATGTTTCAAAACCATATTGACACTGACCACTTGATTATGCTCGAGCCATCATACTAATCAGTCAATAACCATTCTTTGTAAGGGTTTAAGCAGGCATGATGATATAGATATAGGGCATGGACCTTTATTATTACTTTTGGAATATAAAATTAAATATATTTTCTCCAATCCAATGGGAACTCATTTTCAAAAATAACATCAATGTAGGTGTCCAAAAGAACCCTTAGGAATTTTTCTGGTAAGTAGTTTAAAACGTCAAATAATATTTAATCTGCAGCTGGTGATGATTCAGTATTTACGTCACGTCTAGGGTATTAATAAAATCTAAGTATGAAAATGGACTATTCAGGAATTTGTTAAAATCACACTTCAAAAGGCAAGGGCAGTTTTTCTTAGATAAGATGGAAGGTTTTATTAATCTCAACTTTAATGTCTTGAATTGTTTTCTCCGAATTAAAATTTGAAATGTTAGAAGATTTACTAAAGTAGGTTTGAAGCATTTTATTTCATTCCAAATATACGTGTCATTATTTCTATTAAGTGAACTATACATTTTTTGAGGGTCTTAAGAGTTCTCTTCATCTTTTAATTTCCAGTTGGCCTCTTTGAAGAATATGTTTTCTATCGCCTTGACAAAATTTACATCTTTGTTAAATATGCAGGAAGGGCAGAATCTATCAAAACACGTGGTTTTGTAACAATTCGCACATTTCTGGATTACTCCTTCACAACCACTTCAATGTTATAACTCACCACAAATAGCACATCTTTGTCGGCCTTTACTCCAAATACAGGAAACACTTATGTGACTATGAAGACTACATTTATAACAAAATTTTGGAAACCGTATGTACATACCTGTACCTTCTTTGTGACCCCCAATTTTTTTCTTTTATATTCGGTAAGTTTTGTCCCTCAAAAAATCAGAACAACTGCTCTAGTAGTAGAAGGACATTTCATCTTTTCATTTTCAACTAATTTGCTTTTGACCATTTGTCACGCATTATGGTTAGGCATGAGTATGGATCCAGGTTGAAATTCTTCTTCTCTTTTGTATGTTCTGCTTTCCGAAGATCTCTTTCTCCTCGGTCAAGACGATTCCTCGTCGGGTTCTGTTGGTTTCTGAGCCTCCATTACATTTGCACTCAAATCCTAAAGTAATTCACTATTCGACTCACCTTGGATTTTGTTCAAGTTAGCACGAGCAGAAAATAGTAGTTTACGTAACCAGGGCACGAAACAGGTGATTTACACATGAACCGAGTTTGTCGTGCAGATGATGGAGTAAAAATTAGGTGATTTGTACACGGAAAACAAGCACGAAACACCTAATATTTTCAGTGTGCGAAACATCGCGAAGCGTGTGCGAAACATCTGTAACGATTTGCAATTGTCATTCGTCTTGACGACGTCTTTGTTTATTATTTACGAACAATAGTATTACGACACCGCCCGGAATCCATTTACTTTTGTTCAAGTACGGTATTTCTAGTTATTTGATATTTAATTTATATTCATTTACTTCACTCATTGCGTTTCGCCTACGGCGTTTTAAATAATAGTGTCAATACTATTTTTTATTCTACGCTACTATAGTTCGGTTCATTTATTTTTCAATGCCGCTAGATAAATGGGAGGCGAAAAGTAAGATTAAATTTATTATATATCCACGAACACAGAGCACAAGTCTCAGATCGAGGCAAAGAAACAAGCGCCAAAAACCAGTACACAACAAATCCAGAGCGCTCTAAGGGCTCCATTTAGGATGGACGGACGGTCAGACGGACAGACGGACTCACAAACCGACTTGTACGGACGGACAAACCGACGAACAAACGGACAGACACGGAGACGGACAGACGGTAATTTTGAAAGTAAAATGTTATGATCAATGACGTCAATTCTTTGGAAAGATCTAAAAACACTCCTTTAGACGCTTTATTTTGACTGATGGATGAAGGGACATCCTTAAGAGAAGAAAATATAGCTGTTTCCTTCAGTTTTATTTTCTAAATCCATTTTGACATTTTGGAAACGCTTCATGTTTACTGAGAAATGTTTCCATTCGTATGTAAAAAGTCTCTGTAATATTTGTTGAAAAGCTGACAAAAGAGAAATTGGTCGTTAATTATGAATTTAATTTTTGTTTCCAGTTTTAAAGAGCAGCTTAATCTTAGCTGTTTTGAAATTATCTGGGAAAGTTCAAGTGAATAAGGATGAATTGAAATATACTAACATTTCCAAAGGAAAAATTTGATGTAAATTTAGCGAGACAGTAAATCATTTTAAAACACTGAAACTCGGATATGAAATTATAAGAGTAATATTACATTTTTTTCCAAATAGGAGACAATGTAGCTGTTTGTGGAGGTGAAAATCAAACGGGAATATTACGATGCGAATTTCAGTACTTACGTGTGTTCGAGACTGAAAGGGCTGATTAATATTAGATGTTAAATACTTATGAGGCAATTGAACACAGTCATGATGTGAGACATATCTGATATTAAAAGATACATTTTTATTAGATTGTGTCAGATGAAGTAATAAAAGAAGAGATGGTGAATAATACTGGTGACTTCTTTAATACTAGTGTAGACATCAAGTCGGAGTAAATGAGTAAGAGCAAGGATAAAATTGTTTATGAAAAGTTAAAAAAGCAAGTGAAAACGGAAGTGACATGTTTTCTAAGGACTGTAATTTGGTCAGACGAGATTCAGACACGGAAGGCGATGCACTATGGCGTTAATTAATGACGTTTTGGCGATTCGAAGGATAGATAACACAGGAGTTCGTTTCTTAATACAGGATAATTATTTTTTTTCTGCATAATTTACAATCTGTTCCTATCGGAACAATAAGCAAATGGTGTCAACAGATACATTTCCGACGTGAACGTTTTATGAGATTGAAAAATTTCATTTACAAAATCGGTATGGCAGATCTAAAATACTCTCTCTCCTCAGTCTATACACATGCACACTTATCTAGAAGGCTTGTTGAGAGGTGATTTGGGTGGTTGTGCAATCTTCTCTGGTATGCTATGCTCTTCGTGGCGATTACTTCCTCCAGCGGGACGATATCGAGGTCTCTGTATATCGTCTTGTTTGTCACGTACCATGGTGCGTTGCATAGTTTTCTTAGTGTTTTAGCTTCGAATCTTTTTAGAATTTCTAGATTCGATTTACTGGAAGAGCCCCACAATTCAATACCATAGATCCATGTTTGTTTGATTATAGTTTTATAAATCAGTATTTTGTTATTCAAGGGCAGCTTTGATTGTTTATTAGCCATGACAATTTGAGGACTTTAAGCTGCGCTTCTTTTCTCTTAGTTTTGATGTGGGTTTTCCAAGTCAGGCGTCTATCCAAATGCAGTCCAAGATATTTGATTGTATCAGTTTCGTGGAGTTCTGTGTTGCTTAGTTTTACTTTTGGGCAATATTCTTTTCTTAGTGAAAATGTTATATGTTTTGATTTTGTTTCATTTACGGTGACTCGCCAACGATGACTCCAATCTTCGATTTTTTTTTAGATGTTCTTGAAGATGTGATGCGCAGGAGGGGTCTTCATTTGCAGACGACACAGCTATTCTTTCTGCAAATGAGAATAACTAATTGAAAGTTGAAATTGTGTACTTCAATGGTAATTTCATTCATTGTTTTGTCAAGAAATGATTTTGGATGATGGTATTGTTCAAGAAGCAGGACTTTTAGATAACATGGATAAAAAAACCGAAGTAGATATGTCCAACCGAGATATCCTCGGATTCACTTAAGTGTAAATAGTTTGTGTTATTATCTTTAATGTTTTTAGGTTTCGGAATTTAGATTCTCAACAGTTACATTTTGTCATTCATTTAGTTTGTAAATAATAGTACGCATAATAATTGTGTTGGATGGGGACAATTCTAATAAAACGTATTTCGAAAGCAAGAAACAAGAATAGAAGATTTCTGGAGAACTTTGAACATTCTACACGGTGGAATTTCTTCTAGATGTCATTACGAGAAATTGAATAGCTACCTTGATTGAAATGGCATGCCAAGAATTCATTTAATAAACTCGAAGTTATGTTAATTCATTGCCAAAATTAAAATTGAATCAATACTTGAGTTTTTAATAATTGTTATGAATATTAAATATTTGATTGAAAAAGGCTGATTAATTTGATCATAACCCACAGACCAACCACTCTTAGAGAAAATAATTTTCAGAGGGTACCGAATACAGGGGCGAATCCTATCGCTTTGGGGAAGGGGACATTGGAGATTTTTGTTAAATAATAAACTTATTTGTTATTACATTGTATATTGTTTATCTACGTACTGTAGATAGATTCTATACAATATTATTGTTTAAATAATTACATAATTCTAGCATAAACAAATATTTAAATCAATTTTGCCAAATAAAGGAAGGTAAATGACAAAATCTAGGCCTTTTGGGAGGTCATGGGGAACCACGGCTTGGGGGCCCCATTGCCCCCCTGGATCCGACAGTGACCCAATCTATACTAGATGTGTCATGTGTCATGTACGTATTATTCAAGAGCGAAAGTATTTAAAGAGACGGGCATCAACAGGAATTATTGCAAAATAATTGTTTTTTAGAAGTCAGGAGACGTTTCAAACATATAGAGAAAGTTACAAAAGGCGTGTCCAACTTCAGAAGTACATATAGGAAACGTTCCAGTATTAAGTATGAGTTAACTGTATGATGGAAGGCGCACAAGTCTTAACAAACAATCCGGAAATTCATCCAAACCAACCGAACATTTATTTTTTTGTTTCCCGATTATTTTGAGAATTTTAATGGAAGAAGTTTCGGAAATCGTGTCTAAACTCTTTGTTGAATTATAAGGATGAAGATCCAATGTTACTGTTTAAAATAATCTGTGACTGATCTCTACAACCTGTGACCACTTCCCAGTTGAAAATTCTGACGTAAAATACAGATTTTAAGTAATCATTATAAATCATGCAAAGACATCTCTCACTAGTGACTTCGCATTCAAAAGCTCAAAGGGAGAAATTACACGAATAATTCAATCACTTAGGAGATAGATAAGAAACTTATCTGCCGCATTGTAAAAGATAAGTGATTTATATTCAGGATAACTATCACGTGTGATAAGATGCAGAGAAGATTTAGCAGATGGCACCGGGAGTCGGAACACACCAACCTGCTTGCATCGTCTCCGTCACCGAGACCGCAGTCAACATGTGCCATTCCAGGTGAGGAATCGCTGTATAATTCAATTACACTTCCTTTTGCACTGTTGGTTTTATATTCCATTTTGCATTGCATTGAACGATTCAGGGCAATGCTGAATTTGGTCACGTCAAATGAACCACATAATGGTGGTGCTATAAAATAGTGGTGCGAAGACAGCACAAAGCCTAATCGTTATGAAACTGCTTCATTATACAAAAGGTGTCTGACTAATCACATAGAAGCTCCCTGATGAGAAGTAATCAACCACTGATCATCGTTCTGTTAACTGTTTCGTTGGATTGTGTATATTACTGGGCTGAAAACAGTGGAAGGTTGTGGTAATTCGTTCATGCCCCCTTCCCTTTTCCAAAACAGAAGAAAATCAGAAGAGTGAATCCCCCCCACATGATAAATAAGAAAATATACTGAAGTTTTTGACATTTCGTAAATAAATTGATTCCTAACTCGACTCGTGTACTGTTCATTCAATGTCGGTTAAATACACTGGATTCACATGTCGGTTGAATACACACGTTTCTGTGTAAAATTTTGACTTCTAATGGTAAACATTAGTCGTAGAAAAAGTGATGAATGGGTTTTAATACTATCATGTGACGTAACGATACTCACTCATACTTCACACTCATCTATAGTGTGTATCTATCTTTACATCATCGTTTAATAAAGTACTATTGTTTTGATAGTAATATTTACATAATACTGCAACATTCTTACCAAATCACTTGAAAAACTTAACAAAACCAAGAGCGATTTGGAAAATGGAATATCAAACGCTTTAAATAAAATGGCGGTCCCACCATTACATTCAGTATTGTGTCACCACCCTCCAGTTTTTTTAAATCGCGAAAAAACACCGTAAAACGGTTTTTGTTTTCGGGGGTTGTTGTCAGACCCAAAGACTTGTCACATGTTTATCGATGCATGTCGATGCACTGAATCCGAAGCCAGAATTGCGCCACCGCCTATCTAGTTGTTGTTTTTTTAATTGCGAAAAACACATACAAATAGTAGATTGGTGTCTTGTAGCATTATAATTTACAGAAGACAAAAGTGGTCAGACCCAAGACGTGACACATATTTCTTTATGTATGTCGACACGCTGTATTCGAATCCAAAGCCGGAATTGTGCTACCACCTTCCAGTTTTTTATTGAAGGAAAAAAAACAACAAATTTACAATTTCAACGCGTTTTTTTTTGCGATTTATAAACAACTGGAGGGTATATATACATATAGAAAATACATAGAGAAACATGTGTCAAGTCTTTATGTCTGACAACATTTATATTTTGTGTGCCTGCCAACTATTTGTAATTAATGTTAACAAATAGGTACCCGGGAGGGGTTGCGTGGAAGAATTTGGACTCGGCTTAATGATTTCATGTACAATTTTGTTTGAGGATGTTGTAAATCCTCAAGATTCTCAGTACCTTTTCCATATCCTGCAAAATCCTCTTCTCATCTCATGATTGAAGGCTATCGATAAATTCACAGAAATTATTTTCATCTCGCGGGTTTCTCTGGGTTGCATATCTGCGCAATGCATCTATCGGTTGAACTTTTTAACATACTGCAGTTCTTTCGAACACCCTAAACACTTCACAATTTTTACGGTATCTACAAAAAGAAACATTTCTTTCCCAATCGAAAGAAAATTAACGGGCATAGATGGGCTCTCACGTTGCTTGGAACATCGGCAAAGGCGAACTGCCACTGCCAAGGTTTTTGTCACCGGCAACAGCCGTCTACCCCTCTCTCCCTCCCCCTTACCTCGCGCTGTTTCTCTTATCGCCCGATCTCAGAGAGTAATGGAAATCCGACGTCATTTCTCCGCCAGTTGGCAAACGCTGACCTACAAAACGATCTCTCTTACAGGGACAGACAATTGTAATCTGTGTATTTCCGAAGGATTTTCCCAGTCTCTCAAATATCGTTTTGGTATATATCTGTTATCAGTATTGATTTCAATAATTTCAAAAACTCAGAAAAATCTTTGTTGTTATTCCACGTTGAAAAATAAGGGTTACTTAAGGGTATAAGCTCAGTTAAAAGAATAAGTGAATGCTTAATCAAACATTTAAGTAACGATTATGAATTGAACATGCGAATAAGTAAACACTTAAGTGTTTCTTAAAAATAACTGTCGACTATGAATACGGCCCGTAGTCGCTTATTAGTAGGGAGCGTATTTTTATGACCTAAAATATCGCTCAAAACTTTCATTAACATGATCTTAAAATTTTTTAAATATGATCTAAAAGCTAAGAAAAATGTCGTAAACCTTGATCAAAACTAGTTCAGATGAAAAATTCAAGCTATTGGAAATGCTCTTCTTCCTTTCGTTGAAGTGATCTCAACTTGAAAACATTTGGTTTGGACTAATTTTACCAGGGAATCTCTGTATTTAGAAATCATAAAATCCCTTATATAATTATCCCGATTGGATAGTGGGCGTGGAGCAGAATCAAAAGCAGCAGATTAAAACGTTTGGCACATTTGTATAAAGTTACTTCTAAACTTGTCTGTGTACTGCTACTTGAGACCACTTCACACTTAACTTCTTTCTTGAACACATCAAACCATCTCTTCTGTTGTCGTCCTTGTTTGCGCCAGCTGAATCTCGGATCCCCAAACGCAGCACGGCACCATCCGGTTAGATCTTGACGGGCAACACGACCACCACAGCGGCATTTGAGTTCATGGACCCTATCTGCAATGTCGTATTTGTGTTTATTAAAAGCCCACTTTCTTCTGTCCTTGAGTAGTTCGAATATTGTAGAATATGCCGCCATTCTTCTTTCCGATTATTGCCCCTCTGTGCTTTCTAATTTCATACATGCCTATTACATCATATTTTAAATTTCTCAATGCTTTTTCCAGTTCTATTTATCTCTCTTTTGGCAAAAGTGAACCGACATTAAATGTTGAAATTTTAATGAGTTGTCCTTTATTCTACAGGCAGGATTTTTTACGCGTTTTCTTCTCGTTGTTTAATAAAATTTGTCTCCTATTATTAAATGCTTTTTATCTTGTCTGTAATGTGATTCTTTTCTGAAAGTTGTTTTTCCGTGTTGATTTCATAATTTGATGTTTTTGATCCTTTAAAGATGGCAACTTGTTGCAGATTATGTGTCTTCGTTGCTCGTCTGTGTTCCCCAGTTTTTTCACTTCCCATTAATTTTAATTTTTAAATGCCCTAATTTTACTACGTTTCCCTATCTCTTGCTCAACTGTAGCTCTTTTTCGTAATGCTGCTTGAATTTTTCTTTCTTATCTGGTCAAATCGTTGTCAATATAACAGTTGGAACCTTTTAGTTTACTTTTGGTTTTTATAACTTCTATTTTACCTCCAAAAGAACTCATTTTAATCTTTATTAATCGACGGCCCTAGCTTTTCCTACATAATATGCTTCAACAAAGAGGGACTGCATTTTTGGTTCTTGTAGCATTTTTTGTGCGCATTATTTTGTATTTGTTATACTTTGGATTTTGATCTCTATACTTTTGATCATAATGTTATTCTTCTATTATGTCTATTAGGTCTGTATTCAAATCGTTTTTCAATTTCTGTTGGTTTATTTTTTTGCGGTTGAGTTTTGTTTACAGTTTTTTATTTTCAGAGATACGGTCCTTCTTAAATTTTTGTAAGTTGTCTCTTAGGCTGTTGATTTCTTTAAAGAAATTCTTTAAAGATTCTTTTTTTCTTTTTGAAATTTCATCTAGCATGTGTTTGGTGTTAGAATTAGTATCGGAATTTCCTTTTTATTCCGATGCGAGACGCTTGGTCAAGTTTTTACTATTGTTACGCATTTTATTTTTATCGTACATTGTCGACTTCAAACTCGATCTGGTTTTACTTGCGCCTGATAAGATTACGATAATTCTGGGGATTGTGTCGGTTGTACAATGCAGTAGGTGTGGTGTTTTCAGCTTCTACAGCTAGAATGCGTTGATATTCTAGTACTGCTTTGCAGTCTGAATATTTGTTTCCACCCGTTAGTGTGTTAATTTTAGTTTTTGCCGTCAGATTGTGTTCCGTTGTTGATCACGTAGTTAACTCTGCGTCTTGTCATCCGTAGTCTCCAAAAACCACCTTACCTCTAGTTACGATAATTTATTTCTTCGCTCTGTCGATTTCCGCATCAATGCCTTTACTTACAATAGCAATGCACGTTGTGCTAAATAAATTCCCACTCTTCTTTTCAGTATTGAACTTTTCTAACTTCTCTCACATGAATATTAACACGTATATTGTACTGGAACTGTCATATCCAACCACTGTCTTACACACCATTACTAGTACATGAATCTGAAAAAGTCTTTCTCGCGCCGAGACTCAAACTTAGGTCCTCCGAGTTTTCTAGCTGATGAGCCGTTTATAAATTTTTTGCGCCTTTAGTGGACACAACGTGTCTCCAAGCCACGGGGGACGTTGAGCGCTTTGCATTTTGCGCTTTCGGAGTAATACTCCATTAAAAGCGCGGGAGAAATCCTCCATTATCAGTATGTAGTATCCTTCACGTGTCGTCGCAGTCAGTTGTCAAGAGGACCGCCAGGTAGCATCTCCGCGTACGCGCCTCCTACTACGCGTCCCCGTGTCACTACTCAACGGCCAGAATCGGGAAGGACTTACGATAGAGGTAGGGTTTAGGATACTTCCCTAGCGTTTGTTTTTTTTTTTCATTTATTTTCTTCTTGTTCGGCCATGTGGCCTTTCAAGGGCTTGGATACAATAGATTTTTCATTGTTAGGAATAGGCATCCTTGGCATTTTGAGCTTGACATCACTGCTCCGTTTTGTTTTTTTTAAGGTGTTGGATTAAGATTGGGATGATTTATTGTTTATTTAAAATTTACATGCTTTAATGTTGCTAGCGTTTGTGAAGCATGCAAACTCGTTTTGTATTTCATTTCAACAAATTTCACATGAGGGTCAACGGGGATTCTGGGAAGCGAACCCGGAACCTCTGTGGTGAAAGGCAAGCGACTTCGCCACTGAGCCTTATCTCTACGCTGTCAAAATGCAGTAGACTCGAATCGGGACAGAGTTGGGTAGTATCGAAAATACATGTATTTAAAAAGCATATTTTTGATCCTTTTGTATTTTCTATCAAAAATAAATATTTGAACAAGTATTTTGTGTCTGTATCAAAAATACTTTCTGACAGTATTTTCTATTTTCAAAATACAAAAATCCTTTTTTTAATCCACAGTTGAAAATTTCAATTAAACTATACAGACAAAACTTGGATAAAACAATCGTCGATAACACGTCTTTTTGAGATTTCGAAGCAATTTTTCATTCCCTGCAGCAATATTCAGAAGAACGCTTTTGATAGCTCAAAAGTTTGGTAAGGGGAACGTGGGCGAGCAAACGAGTAGGAAACGTGGACGAATAAACAATACTTTGACCCATCGCGAGCGTTAAAAGCGTGTTAATCGTATACTACTGGAAATATAGATAGACTGTGGAACTATTTTCAAAGGAAGAATTCCACCAGTGTTGCCAGAGGTACCGCATTTTCCTTTTCGACGTTCAATCTGCAATCCGCATCTACCCATGAGGATGGCTAAAAATGAGCATTTTTACAATTTATGGAAATTATGGTTTGCTTTAGTTGACAATTTGGCGGGTCTTGCACTTGCGTAGCGACGAGACGGTTTAGGTCTTGGAACACACGGCTCTCACGGTACACATGTACAGAACTGCTAGTTGTGTGTCTTGTCAATAAGACAAAGAAAGCAACATGAACAGTAATAGTAGATTAGAGGAAGGCACAGTGCCACGTGTCTGACGATGTATATTAAAGTGTATTATATTAGTACATACGCTGGGGTTGTATTTATCCCTGCTTTAGTACGCAGGTAGCCTATTTCAGCCGTTCAGCTGACTCGGATTACTTTGATTTTCTTTCTCATTATGAAGATTTGACAAGTTCTCCCTGCACACTTAATACCTTGTAATTTATAATTATAAATTAACATATTTTATTAAATCACTTAAATACATTGAATTGCGTGTTTTGGAGGTTTATGAACGAGGTTCTGCCCGTCCGAGTAGATGTTACGAGAGATTAGAAACCTTGCAGATTACTAATCTCGGTTTTGGATTGAGATAGTAAGATAGTTTCATAACTTTTAAGAGTATTTAGATATACCATAATCATCATCCCTCTTTATCTCTCTAATTAGTATTTACTAAAGAAAGAAAAGGACCTATTAAATATCTGTACATGTCATAAGTAACATTTGTAGACAGCGAAACTTCATGCAATTGAATATTTTAATTGATTGTGCGTATCGAAAGGAAAAGTAGTCCATTTTTATTTTGCGTAATTGCATATTTCTGAGATTTTTTAATGTATCTGCATGTTTTTATTTATACGGCATATTTAAGTGCGTATATCCCAGATTTTTGTATAGAAGTGGGTCCAAGTCAGATATTTTCGTGCATTTCTCGTTCAAAAGGAAACTGAATAAAGCCATGCATCTAGAATACCAACATAATATTTCCGACAGTTGTCTGATAAGATTGTTTTCACTAGAAGCGATTTACTTCCTGAGACGTCGTGCCATTGAACTTAGTGAAGTGGGCTGGATATTACTGCATCTTGTAACAATGCTATTGGTTCTCTCGCTTAATTTTTTTTGTTTTTCACGTTACAAAATATATTTTCACTATAGGCCTATATTACAGTGTAAAAAATTAAGATTATATAAATAAATGTTATCTCTTAATAACAATATTTTTGTTCAACGTATATTCTTAGTTTTAAGCGCGTATATAGGCTATTTCCGGTGCATATATTGTCAATTTCAAGAGCATGGTTGCATGCATATTTTTAACTTTTTAGTGCGAGAAGTTCCCGGGTGGATAATCTGAACAATTAACCACGATGCCTTTGAGACCTAAAATATAACATACTACATCGCAAATCATATAGATACCTGATGATGGGTTGAAAACTTCACCCTGAAACGTTGTTATATAATGAATGATTTGTATTTTTAATAATAAAATTTAATGTGGTGATCTTTTATTGAACGTGAATGACTCTTAACGAGAAAAAGTAGAACAGACGTTATGATGTATAAAACTCCGTTGGTTGTATTTTGTATTATAAAATTCTGTTTTGAATCTAAAATACTTTTATGGAAGTATTTTGTTTGAGGTATCCAAAATACTTTTGGCAGAGTATTTTGTATCTGAAATACACTTTTCAAGTATTGTGCCCAGCACTGCATGTTTAGTGTTCGTGTTCAAAGATGAAATGAGTATATATTACTTATCAGCGTATCTCACGTTCCTCTCCGATAAAACGCACCCAGTCAGAAAGTTGGGCGCTCCCAGTGGTACGAGAGCGTGTGTTAGAGACAAGAAAACCTCGCGAGATGTTCGTGGCCTGCACGCAAAGAAATCCTGGTGGCAGCACGCTCTTCCAGCAGCAGAAATATCGTACGTAATCCCTGACGCCATCTTTCCAAATGAACATCAACTTCGCAGAGTATATTGTATTTTATATCTGAAGAACATTTTTCAAGTGTTTTGCCCAACCCTGAACTGGGGCTTGTAGCTTTGAAATGTTATCTTGTTGCACGCCAGAGGAAAGAGAGGCTACATGACTTATTGTCAGCTTATCTGGTGGTAACCTTGCCTCAGGATGCCAAATCGTACGGCAAACCCTATCTCATCTTCAACTCAGCGCGATACTAAGTTTAGATTTAGATTTATTCAGTCAAAAAACAGTAAAAACTGTATGTGACGTAGGGGGGAGAAGATTATTGCGCACGTTTTCTTGAATTCCACTATCCCTTCCCGTCATTTTAACTATAAATAGTTGAAAGATGAGTAAAATTTTAACATAAATAAAAATAAATTTTAAAAATACAAGATTATCAATATTTGAAAAATAGTAATTCTCAAGTTTTTAAAACACAATGGGTCTACTATACCCATGCGCGCCTAACGAAGTTTTATGTTTTAAATTTCTTGACTTTGATGAGTATCTTTCTTCTGCATACATTTGGATTTCTTTTTTCTCCCTATTAAGAAGCTCATAATAATGGTTATATTTTACTTAATTCAGCTTTATCTATTTTGAGAATGATGACTAAGGTGACCAGATGTCCCGTATTAGCGGGGGCAGTCCCTCGTTTTGAATTCCTGTCCCGTATTTGTTTGAACGGAAAATGGGACGCCAAAATAATCCGTTTTTGGGACAATGACTAATGGTCATAAAGTGTCATCAACGCTTTTAAATTTTTCATCATGTATTCCGTTGATTGGCATTAGTTAATAAAAAAGTATGAGCAAAGAAGCGTATACGCTCACGTAGCATGTAAGAGTATTTCACAGACTAATGAAAACAACGGGGAGAGATTCAGTGGGAGTTTTAGGAACGGAAAATGAGGTAGAGCGTCTTTTGAGCTTGCGTATTATGTTTTATCGCTATTGATATCTTTACCGAGAAATTCAATAATCCGAACCATCCGAGTCTGTGAGTTTATATGCGATAGTAAGCAATCTTAATTGGGGAATGCGAGCCAACTTTATATTCAGCGCAATGCGGTAGACGTTGCTCTGCCCTTTATCTTCTTCTTTCACCTTTCCTCTCGGACTCCCTCTCTCTCGGACTCCCTCTCTCTCGGACTCGATGTCGAGAAGGGGGATGCCGCAGAAAGAGGAGTCGAGAAGAGGCGAGTCCGAGAAAGAGGAGTCCGAGAAAGACGGAGTCCGAGAAAGAGGGGTCAGAAAGAGGGGAGTCCGAGAAGAGGGAGTCCGAGAAAGAGGGAGTCCGAGAAAGAGGGAAGTCGGAGAAAGGAGGGGAGTCCGAGAAAGAGGGAGTCCGAGAAAGAGGGAGTCCGAGAAGAGGGGTCGAGAAGAGGGGTCGAGAAAGAGGGAGTCCGGAAAGAGGGAGTCCGAGAAGAGGGAGCGAGAAAGGGAGTCCGAGAAAGAGGGAGTCGAGCAAGATGGAGTCCGAGAAAGAGGAGTCCGAGAAAGAGGGAGTCCGAGAAAGAGGGGAGTCCGAGAAAGAGGGAGTACGAGAAAGAGGGGTCCGAGAAAGAGGAGGTCGAGAAAGAGGGAGTCCGAGAAAGAGGGAAGTCGAGAAAGAGGGAGTCCGAGAAAGGAGGGAGTCCGAGAAAGAGGGAGTCCGAGAAAGAGGAGAGTCCGAGAAGAGGGGAGTCCGAGAAAGAGGGAGGTCCGAGGAGGGGGAGTCGAGAAAGAGGGAGTCCGGAGAAAGAGGAGTGCGAGAAAGAGGGGAGTCCGAGAAAGAGGGAGTCGAGAAAAGGAGGGTTCCGAGAAATTCTCTCTCTGGCG
>BOPP01000338.1:270720-284450 GCA_017312745.1 Gryllus bimaculatus | reverse complement strand
ATCTCATCCGTCCGTCCGAACGTGTCATGCAGCCATCCGCCGTCCGACTGTCCGCTCATCATCGTCCCGTATCCGAAAACGTCTCAACCATCCGTCCGCCGTGCGACTGTCCATCCATCCCGTCGTTCCGTGCGACTGTCCATGCCATCTACGTCCTTCGTGCGACTGTCCATTCCATTCGTACCCGTCCGTGCGACTGTCCAATGCATCGTCCGTCCGAACTGTCCATTCCACACCCGTGCCGTCGCGACTGTCATCATCCGCCGTCCGTGCGACTGTCCATGCCACGCCCGTCAGGTGCGGACTGTCCATCCACTCCGTCCGTGCGACTGGTCCATCACCCTCCGTGCGACGTCCAGGGCCCCCGTCCGTGGCGACTGTCCAGTTCATCCACGACCGTCCGGGCGACTGTCCATTCCACCCGCTCCGTGCGACTGTCCATCCACACCGTCCGTGCCGACTGTCCATCCACCCGTCCGTGCGACTGTCCACCACCCGTGCCCCCTGCGACTGCATTCCACCCGTCCCTGCTGACTGTCCCATCCACCTCCGTGCGATGCTGTCCATGCCACCCGTCCGTAAACGACTGTCCATTCACTGCGTCCGTAGACCTGTCTCATTACCACGAGCCGTCGTTCATACCATCCACTCCGACCGTCGCATCCATCACATCCGTGCCGTCCATCCATCCGTCCGCCGCCACCGTCCCGACCATGCCATCCACTCATCGTCCCGTCCGTCCGACCGAGCATCCATCCACACCATCCGTCCATCCGCGTCCATTCCGTCCGTCATTTCCGACCGTCATTCCGACGTCCATCCGACCGTTCATCCTCCGATCCAGCCATCCATTCCGACCGTCCATCCGTCCGACCGTCCCGACCGCCATGGCCGTCCGTCCGACCGTCCATCGCGTGCCGATCCGTCCATCCGTGCCGAACGCCACCGTCCGACCCGCCATTCGTCCGCCGGTCCATTTCCGAACCGTCACCGTCCGACCTGTGCCAATGCCGTCCGAGCTCGTCCATGCCGTCCGAGCCGTCCCATCCTCGAGCCGTCATTCCGTCCGACCGTCATGACTCCTCCGACCGTGCCATTGTCCGTCATGCCGTCGACCGCGCCATCCGTCCGACCGTCCATGCCGTTCCACCCGTCCATTCGTCCGACCGTCCATACCGTCCGACCGTCCGCATCCACCGAACCGTCCAACCGTCCGACGTCCGCCGTCATGTCCTCCGTCCGACCGTCACATCCGTCGACGCCATCCGTCCGACCGTCCATTCGTCCGACCGTCGCATACGTCCGGACCGTCCATTCTTCCGACGTCCATCCGTCCCGACCTCGTCCATCCGTCCGACCGTTCCATTCCGTCCGACCGCCATACGCGTCCGACCTCCGATCCTCCGATCCGCCATCCGCCGACCGTCCAATCCGTTCCGACCGTCATTCGCCGACCGCATTCCGTCCGACCCGTCCATTCGCGTTCCACCTGTCCATCCGTCATCCGTGCCATTCGCACGTCACCCAACAAATAGCGTCTAAACCACAGCGTAGGATTTTTCCATAATTGAAGAAACCCTCTGTTCATCGCTTGTCAGTCGAACTGTTTGAGATTTGACATAACATCCTTTAAATTTGGTTAGTTAACCATAAGCCCCCGGGGACGTGTGTAAACGAGTCAAATAACGTATAAAGGTGAATTATCCGATTTTCACGGGTAACTGTTAATTTTCTATCATGCAAAAGCTTGGATTTTTGGGAGTCTTCCTACAACTACAAAATGAAGAGAAGAACTTTCCTCGAAATTAAATTTGTTATTCAATAATAGTTTTCAATTAATGTCAGGTTCATTTTTAAGACCGTTGGTAATTCGTGCAATAATGCCTGCAATACATGTAATTTAAAAAATAAGAAAACAATATCTTTCTCAAACGGCTCCACAGACTGTTCAAACGATGGTGGAGTATAGTGCTAAACGATTCTAGAGAGATGACATAAACATTACATTGCTCATTCTTTTTTTTACATAAAAATTATTTTTTTTAAACTTTTTCTCGCGTGTTAATTATTTACAGTATCCGATCAATTTATTCACATTATTATATGAACATACATTTGATACAAGTATGTCCATAAAATATTTCTCGAAAACTCAAACATTTTTGTGAAAAGTAGCTGCAAAAATCCGCAATTTTCAGAAACGCTCAAACGCTAGTTTTCAAAACATCGCTCCATTTTTATATTCAAACTTAGAACGGTATGAAACAAATTTGTAACTCTTAATATTACAATGTCATTTAAAGGTATTTTTGTTTCGCCAAACATTAAGAAGAAGTTAATTTCTTGAAAGATTTCTCCCGCCATTAATACGGTACATTGTCAGCCATTTAAACGCTCTTTATTGCGAGTTACAAGTGCTTCATTTAAACTGGCTCAATGGAGTTTTTCGAAAATTAAATTCGTGAAAAAGAGCTCAAATTAAATATGTTAGTAGCTGTTACGCTTAAACCTCTTTATCTCAAAAACACTGCAAATTTTTAAAAGAAAATTGCTATTAGTAAGAGCTTTTAGATTTTTAATATTCTTAAAAATAATATTTCCATCTCTTACTTAAAACTGTAAAGTAAAGAAAATTCAAAAAAAATATACTTTGGGTGCGATAGATGGCAGCTGGAAGAAAGTTATGTGTACATCCCGAATAGGCAGCGACGACCAAAGATATAAAAAAACAATACGGGACACGCTGTGTCATTTCTAGTAGCCCCACTATTTTTTAACGTCTCCAGAAGGACTGGTTTTTCAAGTGATTGGTTTCCTCTATTTGCAGATGACGTCGATTAAGGTCAGGTGGACTGTGCCGAAGGTCTTTGGAAATGGCTTATGTGACCACCTCCGGTCGGAGAAAGAAACTGAGCTACTCGTCAATCGAAATGGATAATAAGAATAGTAAACTGCATCCAACGTGCTGGTCGTTTCCCTTATTATTTCCTTTTAAGTTGAAGATCGATTTTCTTTTTATTTCCTTCCCATATTTCTTTGTTTTACCTTTCCTCCTTAACATCAGATAAACCTAACAATCCATAATGTATTGCCGGTACCACTTGGTATATTGCTTAATTTTGTGTCCGTATTAATGTATATCTTTTGTCAGAGTTTCATATTGTCAATTTTTAATATTTTGAAGAAACAAACTGAAAACAACAAGTCTGTAGTATGTCCAAATATTATATATTAGTTGAAAGTAAATCTGAATATAACTATCTTCTCTTACAATCCACACATAATTCCAGCATAATGCTGTCTGGCTCGCCATCCCAAAAGCAGAGTTCCAGTAAAAGTAATCAGGCGATAGTCACTTCTAAAAATATGGTTATTCCATTAGATTTAACTAATCTTCATGTAATGAAAACGCTTCCAATTGAAATAAGATCACATCGTTGAGGCGCGAAATTTCGTAGGTATTTGGGAGAGGCAAAGCAGAAGCTGGCGATCGGAACATCGATCCATCCACCCGTCCGTCCATCCATCCACCCGTCCGTCCATCCATCCGTCCGTCCGTCCATCCGTCCGACCATCCATCCACCCATCCGTCCGTCCGTCCGACCGAGCATCCATCCACCCATCCGTCCATCCGTCCGTCCATCCGTCCGTCCATCCGACCGTCCATCCGACCGTCCATCCGACCGTCCATCCGTCCGACCGTCCATCCATCCGACCGTCCATCCGTCCGACCGTCCGACCGTCCATCCGTCCGTCCGACCGTCCATCCGTCCGACCGTCCATCCGTCCGACCGTCCATCCGTCCGACCGTCCATCCGTCCGACCGTCCATCCGTCCGACCGTCCATCCGTCCGACCGTCCATCCGTCCGACCGTCCATCCGCTCGTCACCACTAGCGTCTAAACCACGCGTAGGATTTTTCCAAATTGAAGAAACCTCTGTTCATCTGGCTTCAGTCGAACCTTTGAGATTTTGAATAACATTCTTTAAATTTGGGTTAGTTAACATGAAGCCCCCGGGGCAGTTTTGTAAACGAGTCAAATACACGTATAAAGGTGACATTAATCCGATTTTCACGGGTAACTGTTAATTTTCTATTAGTGCAAAAGCTTGGATTTTTTTGGAGTCTTCCTACAACTACAAAATTGAAGGTAGAGACTTTCCTTCGAATTAAATTTGTTATTCATAATTAGTTCTTTCATTAATGTCAGGTTCATTTTTTAAGACCTTTGGTAGTTTTCGTGCAATAATGCGTGCAATACATGTAATTTAAAAAATAAGAAAACAATATTTTCTCAAAAACGGCTCCAGACTGTTTTCAAACCATTGGTGGAGATAGTGCTAAACGTATTCTAAGAGATGACATAAACATTACATTGCTCTATTCTTTTTTTACAAAAATATTTTTTTTAAACTTTTTTCTCGCGTTAATATTTACAGTATCGATAATTTATTCACATTATTATAAACATACATTGATACAAGTATTGTCATAAAATATTTCTCGAAAACTCAAACTATTTTTGTGAAAAGTAGCTCAAAAATCCGCATTTTCAGAAACGCTCAAACGCTAGTTTTTCAAAAACAGCTCCAATTTTTATCTTCAAACTTTTAGAACGGGTAGTACAAATTGTACTCTTTAATATGACAATGTTCATTTTAAGGTATTTTTTTGTTTCGCCAAAAATTAGAGAATTTTAATTTCTTTGAAAGATTTCTCACGCCATTAATACGTACATTTTCAGCCATTTTTAAACGCTCTTATATTTGCGAGTTAAAGTGCTTCATTAAATGGCTTCAATGGAGTTTTTCGAAAAATTAAAATTCTGTGAAAAAGAGCTTCAAATTTAAAATGTATAGTAGCGCTTAAACCTCTTTATCTCAAAAACAGCTGCAATTTTTTAAAAGAAAATTGCTATTTAGTATGAGCTTTTAGATTTTTTTAATATTCTTAAAATAATATTTCATCTCTACTTAAAACTGTAAAGTAAAGAAAATTTCAAAAAAAATATACTTTGGGTGGCGATAGATGGCAGCTGGCAAGAGTATGTTACAAGTCCGAATAGGCAGTCGAGACCAAAAGATATAAAAAAACAATACGGGAACGTCTGTGTCATTCTATAGCCCCACTAATTTTTTTAACGTCTCCCAGAAGGACTTTTTTCAAGTAGTGGTTCCTCTGATTTGGCAGATGACGTCGATGTAGAGGCAGGTGGGACTGTGGCCAAGGGTCTTTGGAAATGGCGTTATGTGACCAGCCTCCGGCGGAGAAAGAAACTTGGAGCTATCTCTTCATCGAAATGGATTAATAAAAATAGTAAGTGCACCAACGTGCTTTGGTTTCGTGTTTCCCTTATTATTTTCCTTTTAAGTTGATCATTTTTCTTTTTATTTTCCTTCCCAATTTCATTTTGTTTTCCTTTCCTTCCGTTACAATCTCAGATAAACCTACAATCCAAATGTTATTTGCGGGTACCCACTTGGTAAATATTGCTTAATTTTGTGTCGTATAATTATTATCTTTTTGTCAGAGTTTCATATTGTCAATTTTTATATTTTTGAAGAAACAAACTGAAAAACAAGTCTGGTAGGTATTCCAAAATTAATATATTATAGTTGAAGTGATAAATCTTGAAATACTATTTCTTTCTCTTTACATTCCACACATAATTCCATGCATAATGCTTGTCTGGCTCGCCCATCCTCAGAAACAGAGTTACCAAAAGTATCAGGCGAAGTACTTTCTAAAATATTGGTTTATTTCCTATTTAGATTTAACTATCTTCATTGTAATGAAGAACGCATTCGCAATTGAATAAGATCACATCTGTTGAGGCTGCGAAATATTCGTAGGTACTTTGGGAGAGCAATTAGCAGAAGCTGCATCGGAACATCGCCTCTTCTATCGATAGTTTTTCATCGGACAAGAGTGTTCTGGAAAGGAAACGACACACAATTGATAAAGATTGTTACTTTGGAAAAAGAATCAACTAGTATTGAAGAGAATGTCACGGTTAAATCTATCCAAACGAAATCAAACGTTTCTTTAAGAATTTCGTTGTTTTTTCTTCACGCTGCGACTGCATCCAGTGCATCTGATGACAATGCTGGTGACGCGTCGTGGCGTCAGAAGTGGAAATCGCTGGCTTTCCCGAACTTCGGCAATGGTATTTAACGCGGGGCTGTCCAGGAGCTGATGCGATCTTTCGGTGACGCTCCGAACTAACAGGAAACAGTTGACAATCTATGTCAAGGAACTTTGTACGAAATAAGTCATTATTTGGTCAACGGGGAAGAAATTCTTGCGGCTTTTTTGAGTAGAATTAGAACGAGAATTTGAGAATCTTCTGAGCGACAAGTTTGAAATGTATGATCCTTACCTCTGAAACGCCTTCAAAAGTGATTTATTCGAAACGAGGCGCCAAATTTGAAACCATTTGGCGGTCAAATGCCAACATTCGTAGTTGGAATTAAAAAACCCTCAATGCGTTTAAAATGCTTAATATACTCTAGCGTGTTTTAATAATTAATTTGTAATAATTACAAAATTAGGTTTAACTATCATCAATACGATGAATAAAGTTATAACGATTCACATAAATGCCGGAAAGAGAAGACAGTAGCGTTTCATCAATGTTCTCGTAGGAGCACTTAAACCATAAGAAACAGGTGTCTCTCTAGAAATCTTCTAGAGCAGTGTTTGCCTACTGAAGGAGAAATTATTACTCGCGCAACTTTTCTTGAACGATGACCTTGCTTTTCCCTCCCTGGCTCAATAAACAATTGAAGGCAAAAGCTCGCAGGGAGCACTGACGACAACATTGCAAACACATCTTCATTGGCGAGAAACAGAAACAATTTTCTTTTGTAGGCGAGAACTTTTATCCGTTATTTTCTCCAAACAATCGAAGGAAACGACCGAAGCAGGTAAAGATCTACAACAGGAGATTCGCCGAACTCCTGAGAAACGCAAATTATTGACAATTTTGCGAAGTCATGACTGATTCTCCAGAGTTTGGCATTGATTCATAAAATCAAGTGGCCTATTTCGTAACTAATACCCCCACTCCACCCGCATTCCGTCAATCCATCGTTCAAGAAAAGTTGCGCGAGTAATATATCCTCCGAGAGCGGGCACAGGAAGCAGAAGTGCCAGCAGAGGGACTTAGGGAGGGAGGGGCTGACAACGGTCGCCGATAACGCAAACCAGAGGGCATTTCCCAAAGTTTCGGTTAACTTGAGTGGGAAATCATCTACTCCCGTTCGATTTCTTTCGGTTTGGGATGAAAGGTTTCCTTTTGTAGACACTGGAACAATGGCGAAGTGTTTGGTGTGTTCGAAAGAACTGCAGTACGTTAAAAATGATGCATTACTAGCATTGCGACTCAGAGAAACCTGCGAGATAAAAATAAATTCTATCAATTGGTAGATATCATGGGATGATTAAGAAATAGTAGATTGAAGATTATGGAAAATATACTAAAAACCACGAGAATTTACAACATTCTCAAACAAAACTGTACATAAAAGATAATGAAGCCTGTAATCCAACTTCTCTCACGTCACCTCGTACCTACTTGTTAACGTTAAATATTGTTTCAGAATGAAATAATTTGTTATATCATGACATTTTAAAATTATGTTTGTCCTAAAATGTTAAACTCTATTTTCCTAAGAAAAGGTATCTATGGAAAAACGATGTGGAATTGCAGTACTGTTTATGATACAGATATGGATATTGCTTAGAGTTATGTAATAATATATGTTCTATTACATAATTTTTCATATTGTTATTGAATCATAAACATTTTAATAATAATTACCATTTATTAAACGTAATTATCGATTTTCCAAGAGAACATTTTCGCCCCACTTCCGTACCATCATTGGCACACTGTGCGCTCGCCTTCGCACTTACTTTGAGTTTTGCATCGAGTTGGCAAAGACTGTTCTAGACGGAACCGACTAACACTTGTAATAATCAATTTGTCTTGTCAACATTAATCAGATGAGCTATTGATCACCTTTGTACGGGACGAAAATCACACGAAACGAGGTTTAGTTGCTTTTTTTGAGATGTCAGATTGCAAATTTAAACAATAAAACAACAGGTGGGTCTCGAAAAATATATAGAACTTTCAAAAATAAAAAGAATCTAATTAAAGACAATCTATACCGCAATATTCCAATACAAAGTTGCATGAAAAATGCCAAAAACACATTTTTTTAGAGACATTTCTTGTAATATGGATTTCTTATAATCTTGAATGGATATGCAAAATATTGCTAATTCTCCACTAGAGACCAATTTTTTGTCAAATGACTCCTATCACTCTCCATTGGTGGACTGCAAGAGAAACGCAGTCGATTGCTTTACGAGGATGATAATTGGTTGATTGTATATCTTGTGCCAAAAACTTTCCCACGGATATCCTGATACGAAATTTCAATGCTCTAGGGAATCAGCTCTGCTATCTCTCTTGTACTTTTGTTTCTGAATCTACTGACAAGTGCATTTTTCTGTATATTTTGTTTTCCTAGTTGTTCAAATTTTGATTTTTTCCTTCTCTTTCATTTCACTTTTCTTGTCCATTACCTCTACATCGCTATTTCTTTACTATCATTTCTACTTTTCACTTAATTTCTTCTTCGTTCATTTGGTTTTTGTTTTCTTTCCATTTCTCTTCCAAGAGTTTTCTATGCTGTGGCTTTTGACCTGTTACAGACAACTCCAACGAGCAGGGTTATCGCATGGAGCAGACACTTACCGACATGGAGCGTCGTTTGATGGGTCGTATAATTGATTTAGAGAAGATGATAATGGTTAGTAGAATCTTATAAAACATTCATCAAAAAAATCTTCAAAAGAGCTCATGTACTGAAACCTGTAACTGGATCTCACATAATTTGGTATTCCATAAGAAGATCCAATGGTTACTCAGGATTGCAAAACTTTTTTTGTACTAGTTGGAATGGGGCTTCTAGTAGTTACGAAAAACACTTTACAAAAAGTCGGTGTAATAACAAAAAGAAAATAATATTATATCACAATACACACTCCTAAATGTAACATAGGGTGACTCTAAACACAAAAAGAAACAAAATATTGCCGCAGACTGTCTAATTTACTTATGAGAGACCACCCCGCCAAAATAAAGAACGACACGTGTACAATTTGGTTCAGAAAGGCTCTAAATATTGTTACACTAGTTTTCAACGAAGGACATTCTTTAGTAATTCACATATCCATTATAAGATGCAATTTTTTTACCAACCCTATTGGCAGGCAAAACTATCATTAAGCCTGGTCATATAAGCTATCCCCATCGCGCAGTGCATTGTTACAATGAGCGTAAGGTAATATCATGATTAGGTTTTCTTCTAATAACCATGACTGTTTCTGTTTCGATTGTTCGATCGACTGTTTCGACCATAACTATTCATGAATCAATAGTTGTGCGAGCTCTCTCTTTTGGAGCCGACGAAAAATTAATCACTTGGCGCATGGAGTATCTGGCTTCCTAGCAATTCTCTAAGTTGTTTGTTAGTAAAACTCAGAAGCTAATCGCTAATTTCATGCAATTACAGGTTATGATTCCTTTTCAACTTCCCTTGTTCCTGCTGCAAATTATATTCAATAGCTGCAAATTATATGCGTAAAGCATATTACTTCACAAATATAGGTGAACGCACGGTTCAGCAAGCGGCGCCATTACATGGTATATAACAGAGTATTACATGTGTCTGCCACCAACCACAAACTTTCTAATTATGCATGCGCTGTAATTTTAATATTATGCGAATTATATTATCATTTCGCGGCTTACCTCTATTGAGCTGTTATAATTCTGTCTAGGCGAACGCCTTCCTCGAATCTTCTCTCCAATATGACGTACCGTTTCCGTATTTACGGGTCGCCGGTCACTGCTGGTCACACTCAGAATGCCGAGTGCTCTCATAACGTGAGTTCGGGAAGCGGCCACATCAATACATTTGTCGATCGCCTGAACAATGCCAATACACTAGCGCTGACGGCGTCCAGTGCCGTAACTATGTGAACATTAGCAACTGTACAGGCACAGTATACCAGAGAGTATATATTTTCGGAAAGTAGTATACATTTTCGGAAGTTTGAGCAGTTTGCGGATAATTTTGGGTGAAATTAACTTAACAATTTTTAATATTTTAAACGTTTTTTTTTTCGAAAATCGAATATATTTATTTATATTTTAATTCTAATGTCTACATTGACCTCCTTGACCTTGCTTTACTATACGTTCCTTGTTAACTTTCGTGATGGTTTTCACGCAACCCAGAATAATCCATGACAATATACATTACATAACTAACGTGGTTACGAGAGAAACAAGAAAACAGTTGCATGATACTACATGTTCTCTTATGGACGAAATTGTAAGAGGGAAATATCATAAGAAATCTCGAATGAAGTTAACACCTAGTTAGTTAAAAAATAAATAAATGCGAATCATCGAAATGAGGCCAAAAATAAAATTTTGTATGTACCACGTGAGAAAATTTAGTTGTATTGATCACGGGCGAGAAAAGACATCGGGTCTTTGACCTCAGGGCGTTTTGTCGTCGCTCGATCATTAGGAGCCCTTGCTGTATAAATTACTATTATTCACAGCGTGTTGAATCTAGAGGGGATATTTTAGAAAACGCGGAGGAGTGAAAAACATTCGAAAAATCTAATTCTTGTTATTGCAATGTAAAATGTTTTTACGTCTGAAAACTTTACATTTGGGGGGTCTCTGAAATTGGAATCAATTCTATTGTACCTGAAATTGTAATTTGCAAGAACGCAATATCATTAACTTAGCGTTGTACCTACTTTTAATGTATACCTAATTATTTTAACTTATACCTTCTTGCTAAAGAAAGCGAAAAGGTGTTGCAGAGAGGGTGTGGTGTGCGACTGTTGCAGGCGACTAAGGGCGGCAGCAGTGGCGAGGAAGGGACTGTGGGATCTAAAGGAGACCGGGAGGAGAGCGTCCCCTTGCAGACACAGCTGCAGGGCTTGCAGAGTAAGTAAACCACATTCACCTGGCATCGCCAACACTTTAGGATGTCATTGGTGAAAGAAGACTGCACTTCATTCTCTTTCGAAGCACACGGCGAATAGATTCTAGGGAACTCATCTGACGAGTTTTCCATTACAATCAACTAATTTCATTACTTTTCAACATTAACTTTTTTCCACTTTTGTAGCACTGAGAGGTTACTTCATGACCTCTCACATGTTTTCATGATTCAGATGACTCATATCTCACTTCTTCACACCTAAAATGAAGCGAGAACATATCCCGTCCATTTCAGACCTTGTGTATACGTGAGTGGAGTATTTCTCTAGTAAAATTGCCGCAAATGAAATAGAAAATATTGCAAAACAGCACACTTATGCGTAAAGTATATTTCTTTTTACCTTTCCATTAAATAAATGGAACACATTTGTCCCTTGGAATAAATTATTTATATTAGTTTGGCTTGGTATTTGAAATAAATTCACGTAGGCTTAGCGTTGTCTTTGGAATTGACGCGGATCTTCTTATCTAACATAAAATATAAAATACTAATTGCATTAATATGTACCTTTCATACCTACTTTGGATTTACAAATTTCAAAGCTCACTGCCGCGCTCGAGTAAATGTTTTGTGGCTTTGCAAGTTGCTGAAAAATGTTTAGCAACCGCAGAGTACCAAAACATGAAATAAATAGGTATTGAGAGCGTAGGCAGGCATTACGCCCTGAGGAAGGTCTCAGAATGGCGACCGAAACGTCGGCACCTTCGCCATGGACGCGGCGTCACCCGGACAGCTTAGTAATACTAAATAGGTATTGTAATGTAAAACTCTAAATCCAAAACAATATCTAATTGCACTCATACGTACAATGTATGATATGATACACTGATTTGTATGATACTTTGAATTCACAAAATGGAGCAACGTATGGAGCTTTGAGCATTTTATGTTTAGTCAAGGAGTAACGTTTAAGTCTTGTAAAGTGTATCGTTCTTCATTTGAAAAAAAAAAAACGATACATTTAAGAATGAACTTATAATATCTTGGAGACATGGCAAAAACTAACTTAATAGCTTTCTAATTCATTGCTCTATGTTTATGGATCTACAAAAGAAGTATCGGTATTGTTAATACTCCTACGCGATCCTTTATGATTCTTTATGACCTCGTTACCCCTTTGCATACTTTATGCCCGCTCTAATACCAACACAACAAGTACCACATTTGTGTGAATTCGATGTATTCTTACATTAAGATACCAGAAAATACAATAAATCAAAGGCATAATGCTAACATATGTAAAATAACTCGTTATAAATCTTATTTTGCTTAATTTATACGTGGTATATTATTATTACATAACCATTACTAAGGGGCGAGAAAGTGTATGCTGTTTTATTACCACTAGTTTTAGATAGTGTGAAGTACGGACACGAGAATGGAGCAGGATCAGCGTTTTTTTTAAATCTCTGACTTTTTGAAAATGTTGAACTTTTCAAAAGTTACAAATAATGCGAGATAGAGAAAATTGTAAGAGGGTGCTCCTATCCCATTCATAAATAAATTGTTTTTGAGAAGGATGCCGCGATTTATAATTTAATTGTTATTGCCTGTGAGAGCGTTCTTGTGTGTTTGTGCATGTGTGCTGCTAGAGAGCGAGATCGTATACGCATGCAAGAAAGGTCAGACACAAGGTAACACTTCGATCACAAACACTAAAATATATGTAATGAATTCTGCGATAAAATATTTCATGAATGATTTACTGTTACGACAACTCCAAGTTCTTTTTCGTACTTTCTCTTTTTGCTTCGGATATTCAATAATTTGAAGGATCTAGTGAATATTGATGTTGTATGGTAAATTCAAAATAGACCAAATGTCATATTAGCAGGTAGATGAACAGAAGATTAATGGTACTGCAATAACACATACTTTCTCACATTATACTGCTACTAAATTTACTCGATATTATACTTCTCCATGAATGTGCAAAAGTGTTTTCAACCCAAACATTTTTCGACACCGAAACTCGAACTCAGGTCCTACGAGTCAAATCGCCGTGCGCCATACCCCTACTTCATGCCAGCTGCTCTGACCTACAATCTCGGGTCGACGCTTAAAAATCTAATTGTCTCAACCCCCACATTTCCAACATGCAGTTCTTGAAAATCCAGAGAGATGAACGAAAATGAGACCTCCACCATTTGTTCGTGTCGCTTGTTTTGAACGAAAAAAAGTAAAGAAAAACATTTGATCGGTTTAAAATATGTTTTAGAAATTGCGTGAATTTCATAAAATGTACTCGCTTAAAAAATTACTTTACTTACATTAACTTTTTTTAAAAGCTGATTTTTCGGAATAAAAGTTTCGAAAGTACAGAAAGTTTGTGGGAAATGAAACAAGGAAAATATTTTTACAAGGTTTTGATACATTTAAAAATAAAACTTGAGGAAAAAAATTGCAAAAACGATTAAAAAGTTTTTTTTTAATTGCCTATAATTCACACAATTCATATTTTTGAAAAATTGTACATGACCTTACTTTAAGATTTGTCTTCACACAACATATGTAATTGAGAACTAGGAGGAAGGCGTCCATTCGTTTCGACAAACTTGTTGTGGCAGGGCGCAGCTTCGGCCTGGGCGAGCTGGCGGCCCGTCCGCGGGCTTGGGAGGGGGCTGGGC
>BOPP01000338.1:239291-265831 GCA_017312745.1 Gryllus bimaculatus | reverse complement strand
GGCGTGGACCCGTGAACTCTGCAAGGGGCAGAACCCCAGGAGGGCGGAAACGCCTCCTGAGCAATGCTGGGGCGCTGCTCCAGGCCGCCGCGCGCGCGCCGTGGCGGGACGCGCGGTCGCAACCTGCAGGCTGCGCCTCGTTTCGGGGCGGGGGGACGACCTCTGAACCCCGGCAGTCGAGGCTGAGGCAATCGCGGTCACGTCGAACGCCGGCGTTCACGCCTCGCGATCCGGCGGAGCCTCACGGCACTCGTCGAGTGCCAGGGCGGGCGGCGAAGCGGGCGGATGCGATGGTCCGCGTACGAGGGCGATGGCTCCATTGCAGAGCAGGAAGCTCGTCTGTGAGTCGGTGCCACCATTTCACCAAATAGGCAAGAATAGGTTTTAAGAATAGGGTGTTGGAACATCAAAGTTCTGGCTCTAAGTCTCGGTAATCAAGAATTCATGGCTAATTAACAGTTTGATGTAATGGTCTCGTTTGAAACTTGGTGGAGAGGCGGTAACAATGTTAACTGTGTGTTCTGGTTTTTACAGCATATGCAAGTTATTAAATAAAAAACGGAGAGGAAAGGAGGGGTCGTACCCGGGTGGTGTAGCGTGCGATTTTTCGGGAGCTTAATTTAGTTTATTAATGAATTAAAACTAACTCAGACAATTTCTTCGTGATTACACTAGTAATGGCTAATGTAGATATTGTCATTGTGGTTTATATACCGTCCACCCTCACAGGGTTTCGCGTTATTACACTCCTAGAATCCTTCACGGCGAAATCAATGATTTCCTAGATACGTTAAGCTGAGGTACCGAAGTACTAATTTACTAGTGTTAGGGGATATGAATGCTCGAATTGGAATGAGCCGGAAGTTTTTTCGGAACTTCGTCCGGCAAGAAGCGAGGGAATCCAGAAAGTCAAAGACTCGGTTCATTAATAATGATGGGCAGGAATTGGCTAGAATTATGCGAAAGATTTATTCTCGAAATCTTAAATGGCAACATGGACAGTGATACGGAAGGGGAACTACTTTTATTAGTGGGATGGAGGTAGTGTAATAGATTACGCCTATTGTCGCAGTATATCTATATATATATATCTATATCTATATATCTATATATCTATATATATATCTATATATATATATCTATATATATATATCTATATATATATATATATCTATATATATATATATATCTATATATATATATCTATATATATATCTATATATATCTATATATCTATATATATAGATATATATATAAATTTATATTTGATAAGACGCAAGACAGAACAGTTGATCTGTAACCGTCACAGCGCCCGACCGTTGCGTCGATAGACCACGCCTCCGGAAGCCGCCATCAAGAGAAGGAGAAAATCAAGAGAGGTAAACTTAAATGGAAATAAGCAAAATTTGTCATTGCAGTGTAAGGTTCTTTCATCTCAAAAAATTTTCATTTGAGGTGTCTCTGAAGTCGGAATCAATTTTATTGCACGTGAAATTGTAATTTTCAAGCACGCAATATTATTAACGTGCCGCTAGGGATTGTTATACCTATAGCTTGCTCAAGAAACCATGAAGATATTGCAGAAAGGGAGTGGTATCTAGAAATCGATTTAGCATTATATAACTTTGCCTATAGCACGTGAATATATTACTCCGTATATACGTATGTATACGGAATAGTAATAAACAAAAATTCTCAATTGTTTCCTCAATATATAAAAGGTTAAAATGTGGATTTTGGGGAAAATGGTGCGTGGCAAACAAAAAATAAAACCTTATTCGTTATTTTCAGGCAAAAACAAACAAGAAAAACATATTTTCATCTAAAGGATTTTTTGTTGTTATGCGGTGTTTGCGTTAGAGCTAATTTTCCTTGCAGATTGCTAAAGAAAGCACAAGGTTGATGCTGGTGTGGTGTGGGACTGTTGCAGGCGATGAAGGGCGGCGCCACCAGTGTCAAGGACAGAGACAGTGACGACGGCAAGGGAGGTATCGGGAGACGTAAAGGAAAGCGGGGGGAGAAACTCCCCTTGCAAACACAGCTGCCGAAATTGCAGAGTAAGTAATCCTCGTTTATCTGGCATCGCGAACACTTCAGGGGTGACTTTGGAGATAGCTCAACTTCATTCCCCTTTCACTGCACACCGCGAATAGTTTTTTGATTAGTCATCTGATGTGTTAGCCGTCGAAAACAACTCATTCCTTTATTTTCACTTTTTTGTTGTTGCAATTTTACAACAATTAAGGGTTTATTAAGGACCTTTCAGACATCTTTTTCATATCGAGCTTCTTCCCACCTAAAATAAGGTGACAACATATCCCGTTCATTTCAAACAGCGCAAATACTATTCTTGTCTTGTAAAAATGTCGCAAATTGAAAGTGATGGCTTCGTTGGGAAAAGTCTGTTCTAAAAAACATACAACAGCAGTATTCGTCTCTTAAGTCGAGTGAAGGATGCTACTTGGCGGGCCTTGGTAAAGCAAAAGAGGATAAATCTAGTCCCTGCATATTGTGAATCACTTCCTCGAACACGTGGTGTAGCCTGAATGCATGTTCTGTGAGACTTAAAACTGAAAAATTGATTGTCGGCAAAACGTCTTGACTGTCCGTCTGTGAATGGCGCTAACGTCTTAACCGTAAGCCAGATTTTTATAATACCACGAGTGCTTTGGAAATTATCGATAAATCCCCGACTCACGATGCGATGAGGGGATTCTTCTGATAATTTGCAAAGCGCGAGTGATATTTTGTATCATTATTTTTCGAATAAAATTTGATTGGGAAACTAGTTCAATAATACTCGTTACGTAAGTTAATCTGTTATGTTTACATATTTTTAATGATTTCAATTACTTCGTTGATATTACTCGGGCAACTTTTCTTGAACGATGGATTGACGATTTCGGGAGGAGTGGGGGTATTAGTTACAAAGTGGGCTACTAGAGTATTTTAAGTAATACCAACGTCTGTGAAATTAAAGTCAAAACTGCATCTTTTGCTTAACTTTTTTTCGGGAGTTTTTAGATGACTCCCTTGATGGACCTAGACCTGAGTCAGCTATTTCTTTCGATATTGACAATACATCTGAACAGGGGTTCTGCACTATGAAAGACAACTGGCTTTGAGTTGCTTCTGTTTCGCGCCAACGAAGTTTTAATGCTTGGAAGGTTGTCATCAGTGCTTGCTGCGAGCTTTTGCCTTCAACTGTTTATTGCACAAGGGAGGGGGGACCAAGGTCATCGTTCAAGAAAAGTTGCGCGAGTAATAGATGGTGATATTTTTCTTGAGCTGTTGTATCTTCTTCTAATACGTAGCTTCCCTCCTTACAACAGTTTTGAAATTGTCTCCAAACGTATTTTCAATTTTCTCTGTTTGTTCTAAAGTAGCATTTTCAATAATCTCATCAATTTCTTTTTCGGATGAATCACCAATTTTTTTCTCTAACACAGAGATCGATATATACTGCCCCCTCAGATAGATAATTCGCAGCTAATGATTTGGTACTGAGGAGGAGGACGTGATAAGAAAAAATTGCTAAGAAAACTGATAATTCTTCTGTAAATTACTGCTCTGATATGTCAATATCCAAAGTATTTTTAAACATAATTGGTCTTTATTTCATTTGAGTAATCATCTTTGGCGAAAATCTGTTGTGGTGGTCTGTAAAGCAGCTGTGCACTACGTGGTTTTCACTTGGTGCACTACTCCTTTCTATACTGTACAGTAGTCCATATCTCATGTACATTTAGTTTCAAACCTTTTGTACTTATAAAGAACACAACGTGAACACTTCCATATCCTGTACATATCCGCTTCTCCTCTGATGCGGCGCTTACCATACACTCAATATACATTTTAACTCGCACATATTTCATTATACATTCGTACATTTAAGAGCTGCTACAATCTCCTGCAGGCTGCACACGTGTACAAGTCATTTCAATCAAAATTTAATTTCTTTACGTACATCACGTAACGTATAATTCACGAAGTAGTAGTTCATGTGCGAAAATGAAAAGGAGAGATTTTTCCTTCAAATGAAATTTGTTGTCCACAAGTAGTTCTTTCATTAAAGTTATTAACATTTTTTAAAACGTTTAGTAGTTTTGCGCAATATTGCAAGCATAATTTGAAAATTGTAATTTAAATGTAATTTAAAAAATACAAAAACAAATTTTCCCAAAAAATTGCTCTAATTGTTTTCTTTTAGCTTTTGACAAGGATAGCGCTTAATGTACTCCATGAGATAACACAAACAATTTGAGATGAGATGACACAATTTTTTAGATATCTCTCACGCCGTAAGGTGCACATTTCCAGCGATTTGTATTGACTATCGCATTTGTAAGTGAAAGTGCTTCAAATGACTTTCAATTAAGTTTTTAGAAAACTCAAAAGTTTTCAAAAGTCGCATTTACACTACCACTGAAACAATATTTCCATAAAAACGGCTCCAAATTTTTCAATGAAAATTTCCGTTTAGGACGAGGTTTCAATATTTTTTTATATTTTAAAAGTAATATTTCGAATCTATCACTAGGAAATAGAAAAATTGATAAGAAATTCAAAATATCTGTTTTGGGCGGTGTCAGCTGCCAAGAGGATGAAAAACGACCGTAAAGTTAGTTCACATAAAGAAAATTAGAAAACATACTACGAGAAAGTCGGTGCCATTCTGTAACACCACTAGTTTAGTCTCAGCAATTGGGTTCCGGTTTTTTGAGGGGAGGGGGAAAGTAAACCATCTTAAGGTGCGGTAGTTAAAAATACACAAGCTTAGCCCGCATTTGTTTGAAGGAAAACCTAAAATTTCTTATTACAGGTTAGGCGTCAAATTTAAATAAAATAAAAAGCAACATGTGGTAACCGGTAGTGTCCAAATTGTTTATTATCATTTCTCTTGTTTCAGACAATTCCTTTTCTGAGCTAGATCTCATCTTGGAGAAACGGAGACACGAGGAGGAACGTAATATTCAGGAACGTAAAGTAGACAGTAAATTACCTCGAATCGACACCGTCAAAAAGGTAATGTGTAGCATCATACGAAACATTGTACTCACAACTTACTTACGTATTCCCCCCCCCATCCATTTAAAATAACTTGACCTGCAAGTTTGAAACAGATTTTTGGAGGTATTTTCCTCATAAAATCTCAATTACATTTTCCAAATTTTATCAAAAATTGTTACAATTTATACTTTTTCGTATACGTACGTAAATAGTAGTTTAGTAACATATATAGTTTAGAGAAAGTTATCCGGAATTTTTTTTTTCGAGATTTCAACAGAAATTCGGGTTTTGTAGTTCCCTTATACAGAAAAAAATGTTTTCAAAACGTTCGTATGTGTGTAACCTCCACTAAAGCCTAAACTATACATAATTTTTTCCAAAATTGATATCCTTAAATATATTAAAAAGGCGGTAATAAATTAACTTATTATTACAAATCGTGGAATTTTAGTAATTTAATTAATTTATTAGTATTAGAGTTGTTTTTCAACTGTGTATGATGTACTATGACTAACCGATAAACACGTTGCAATCTGAACATAGATGGGAATAAGCGTTTATGCAAAAAATTGATATTATTCGCCAACCAAATGCGCATAGTTTTGACAACGCCGCGCTGGCAACAGCACTTCTGTATAATTTGCATCAGACAAATGTATTGCTTTTTGTTTCATTTGCTAAAGTAAGAAATGATTGCTGCTCCTGTCTATTGAAATGAAAGCATATATTCATCACATACGCTTTATTTGAATTAGATGTTTTCAAGTAGTAGCTGAGGTGTTAGTACGGCAGAAAATGCAACATTTCAATATTACGTAGTTGGTATGTATAACGCGACATAGTATGTGCTGTTGTAGCACCACTTGTTTATTTAAATTTCTTGTAAACATAGAGTAAAGTGCACTTATAAAAAGGTCGCAGGTCAAATTTTTACTGTTAGATCTGAATTTTTCAAAATTGCAAACGTATGAATTTCTTCGGCGGCTTCCCACAACTACAAAATACAAGATAGAGAGTTTTTCTTCTTGTAAATTTTTTTTTCAGAGTCCTTTTATCATGGTCATGTACATTTTTTAAAAATTGTAGTATTTTTCGCCCAATATTGCTTAAAATATGTGGAATACTATAAAATTAAAAATTAAATTTTCTCAAAAAACAGCTCTAATTTTAAAGCATGTATTGCGCGAAAACTATTTTCAAATCAATGATGTTAATGAAAGAACTAATTATGGAGAACAAATTTCATTTGAAGAAATATTCTCTATCTTCAATTTTGTAGTCGTAGGAAAACCCCCAAAAAATTCAATCTTTTGTAATTTTCAATAATTCAGAGTTATCAGTAAAAATCGGAGCTGTGTCACCCTTAAAATATGTTTTATATTTTACTCTGTTATAAAAAATTTATAAAATATTGGAGCAATTTTTGAGAAAAGTTTAAAAAAGTTTTAGTGGCTTTATGTAAAGTAGCAATATTTTAAATAATGGTTTTGAAAATCGCAAAGCTTGGATTCAGGCCAGATCGAGATGGGTTTATGCAGTTAGAAATAAATCATGCGTATAGTTCAGGTGCTCTTGGTGTTCACAGACGGCCAGACAGATGGACATTTTTTCAGTATCATGGGACACCAAAACGTGTATTTCCGTTGAAATCTTGAAATCAAATTTCCGCAGCATTACATAACTTTCTCTATACTACGTATATTTTTCCGAGATAGTAAATACCGTTGATCTTCCTAACTGAAAAGAAATGGAATTTTATATTCTACAGAAGTACTTTTAGACAGCATGAAACAAATACAGTTGTAAGTAAATAACACAATATGTTTCACAAGTTACATGAAAAAAGATAATGTGCATATGTTGTTTTTGTTTGACAATTTGAATTTTCATAAATGTATCATTTGCTATTATGCATATACTCGTATCAGAACAAGGTGTCAGGAACTTTCAAAAATTACTTAAGTGTGTCTTACATAATGCTTTGTTATTCTTTCTTACAATGAAAACAATTGAACCTTCAACAAAGACAAAAATTGTGTAAATATCGGGTGATCATTGTTCTGAATCCGCTATTATTAATTTGTTTCACTTTAAATGGTGATTATGCAGCACTATGCATCATTCTTTCGCGCAAAAACCGTATTTATCCACGAATAATGCTATTTTTAGCGGAAACACTTTGGATGTATAATGTTCTTCCAGAATTACCCAATTTTCTTCCATCGCTTTTTTTAAGCTCCATGCTCTTTTGGCCGTGTCAATATTATCTACTGATGCACAAAAGTTAGCACTAAAAATAATATTGTTTTTTTCAATTTTGGACAAATGCTGTTTTTCCAGAAACTCTTCAATTACTACTTCCTCTAACGCGTGGTAGAACCAGAATCTATGTTTTGTTGGTCCTTGATAGCGAAAAATGGGTTGACCGCAAAAAGGCTATCCGTCCGTCCGTCCGTCCGTCCGTCCGTGGTCAACAGAAGCGCCTAAACAGTTCAGCCAATGTTCTCCAAAATTGATATTCCCGGATCTGTTTATACGATCTCGTGGCTTTGGGAGTTTTAACCGGATATTTTGATTTCTGATGATTTTTGATTTCTGTCTTTTACATCAAGCCCCAAAAATATATCAAAAATGTTCTCAAAAATAGCATTGAACGTTTTGATTATACTTTGTCCACCAATAGCGTAATGGACGTGTAAGAGAATGGTGCAGGTCTCATGTTCCTTGAAATCCCTGATTTTTAGTATAATATAATTTATATAATATTTATAATAAATACATTTTATTTATTTTTATATAAACATTATTTACATTGCAATATATATATATATATATATAAACATAAAGAGCGAATTTTATGAGAATGGGCCAAAGTGACAGTTCGCGAAACAAGTGAACATCACGTGTAATTCAGACAAGTATCGCTCCGCCGTGGCAGCTGTTCTGCCACACCCCTTCGTAGTCTTTGTATACGGCTGCCGCGAAGACATCACTACACAGAAGTCTAAGAGTTTCACTTAGTTTTCACAAGAATGTCACAATTATATAAAAAATAAATATAAAAAGCCAAGCACGGGACCACGAAACGCTCTCGAACATAGCTTGCCACTTTACAACGCTGAAGCCGCAGAAACGTGCATCGTCGCCAGTACGCATCTCACATTCAAGACCCGATCTGAAAATGAACGTAATACTTATCGCATAAAAACTAAATTCAATGTAACGTTTAGTTTAAAAAAAGATTTATAGAGAAGAGCACATAGCTCTGACGTTCCTAATTTCAATTATTTCTCGTGGCGCACTATATTTACGTAGGACGAAGACCTCACAAAAAGGAGTCGAAGCCATTTACAAGTTAGCCAACTGCAAACGAACGAATGGAGGAAGGAGATCTATTAGGTCCAAGGAAACAGCAACTACTGAAGCTTCAGTTGTGTTGCCTGCACTAGCTGTCAAATCGTCCCATTCTTATAAAACTCGCTCTATATACACGTGTCAATAAATGGACTAATGGGGTTTGGGCATGTAACAGTTGCAGACGGTGGCGCCACAGGTGGACGATGACTACAACGTTCACGACAACGAAAGCGTCGTAAGTAACGCAAGCGGAATGAGCACCAAGAGCTCCGAAAACACAAGCGGAATAGGAAGCATAAGCGACATAAGCAACATAAGCGACATAAGCAGCGTAAGCAGAACGGCGGGCGGCGAAGGTCGACTGCGACACCTGGGCGTCGACTTGGAGGAGCAATTGCTTTCTGCGTTAAGTAAGAAACGCCTCGGTCGCGTCCTAAATCCTAGGACTATAAATGACAACAAAATGTTCTCGAAAATCAAATAAAACTCACATTCATGTTTAATGAACATCCCACTTTTTACTTTCTCGACTTACTTCGTAAGAAGATAAAGTTTTGTAATCGTGCACCGGAAAAGGGCTGTTTTTCGACGAACTGGTAAAGAAAAAGTGGATAAATCGTGTTCCTGTAAATCGTATGCAACGAAAAGTGGATAAATCTTATTCCTGTATAATCGCCTTGTAGTCAGGATCCATGCTTTCTAGGCATTTGATACTGAAAAATCAATTGACCGCGAAACACCTGTTCGCCAGTCAATTTGTCCACCTTTCAGTCTTTCTTTCCATCCGTCTGACCAACAGTCTGTCTGCCTGTCCGTCCGTGAACAACACTAGTGCCTGAACTATTTGTAGGACGTTTTCCAAATTATATATTCTCCATTTTTTTAATTTTTGGGGTACACGAAACCCTTGGGACATTTTCACCATTATCTCAAGTGTGGGCTAATTTTATTTAAAATTTATTGTAAGAATTTAGTTAAATGTACTTTAAACGAATTTTCTTATGACCAAAACAAACAAATTTCGTAAAACAGTTTTTATTCCGGTGTGCACAACATACAGAGAATACCATAAACAAGCGAAGTTACAAAAATTGCCAGGAGATGTGCCGGTGTAGTGGAAGGTTTTATTGGCGTTTGTTCTTCTGAAGACGTGTGGCGACGAGTCGTTGCACAGTAGTCCCTCTCTGAAGGATTAGGGCCGTCAGAGACGTGTGAGGGCCTCTCAGAACAGGGCGAGGAGTGTGTACGTGTGGAGCCGAACACACAACGCAAACCGTCTGTTTCAATTCTACGCACAGACTCAAAAATAGGATTAATTTCTTAACTAAACAAACACATAATAGTGAGAGCAATAAAGTTGAAACAAATCACTGTTACAATATGCCCTTATGAGGTCTGAGTAAAGTATACGCTACTGGATCGTCTGCAGGCCACGTGAAAGCTTATAAGAAATATTACAGTACAAACATTGCATTAAGTAGCTAAGGCAGATTTCCAGACACACTTCACTCCGAATTTTCGAAAATTACCAAAGGTTGGTGTTCCAGTCAAATTTTATAACTACATTTACGGGACTGAATTTAAAAAATTCGGGAAATGGCAGCTGGCAAGAGGATGGGGCAACAATGTAAAGCTAGCCCAGACAAAAGACATTAGATAACTGATTAGAACGAAAATGTTTGTGACATTCTATTGTTCAACTTGTTACTTTCTCTTATGTATGTATATATGGAGTAATATACGTAGAATAAAGTTTTGTAATGCTGCGGAAAACCGATTTCTAGATTTCAACGGAAAACACTTTTTGGAGTCAACTGAAACCGAAAAAAAAGCTTTCTTTTTTTTCAAAACGTCTGTTCATCCATTCATCAGTCCGTCTGTCACACTAAGAACTACACTATCGCCAAAATTAATGGTAGAATTTTTTTCCTAAAGGAATATCCCTCGGTCAATCTGGCCCGTGTCAAAACGCACGAAACAACTTCAAGTTTTTTGTAATTTTTTTAATAAACTAGTATTTTTAGCGTCATGCATGAAGTTGATTCAAATTTTAAATAAAGCTTTTTTCTCAAAAACGAAAGACGGCTTATTGAAACAAAACAAAAATGTAACTTTTTTCGATTCTGCACTCTCACATCGTTAATATTTACATTTCCGGCGCTTTGTATATTTAATTGCATTGATTAGCAGAAGTGCTTTAAATAATGTCTAACTTACTCCAAAAATAACTTTTCTAAAAAAAATTTAAAATTCCGCATTTTCTTGAAAACAAATAAACATTGTTCTTTAAATTTTTACATTCTCGTTGCCACTACAACGGTAAAAAGAATATTATGTAATGCTGTGCGAAGTTTTGGCAGAAAAAACTTATTGCTAGATTCTCGCACCAAAAAAAGTGGATAAATACCGATGTGAAGTTCAGAAAAAAATCCTTTAACACGTGGTGTAGCCGGACTCTCCGTTTCGAAATCCTTTTCTGCATTTTCAGTTTATAATTTGAAGCCTAGGTCAACCTTCGTAATTGTATTATTTTCTGTTTATTTTTCAATTACGTACAAAGCCCTTCCAGCTGTAACCCTTTTACTGTTGCAGAAAGCTTTGAAAAAATAGAGAAGTTTCACGACTCCATGATGACGGCATTCAAAACATTAGACAATCGTGTGACGTCTGTGATGAAGCAAGTGGTATGTATAAGCATTTTAAAATATTGTGAAAATGATTTATTTATATTGGCAATTCATATTACAAATTATTCAATTAAAACTTACAATGACCAAGTTTGAATTTTTCGGAGTCTTCCTACACCTACAATACTGACTATCGTGATTCGTTATTGCAATGAAATTTGTTCCTCACAATTAGTTCATTCATTAATTTCATGTTCACGATAATTATAATTAAATTAAGTAAATTATCTTTAAAAATAAAATAAAAGTCGGCAATACCACGCGTGTATCCATCAAGATAAGTATTATAAATCTTTGAAATTATAATGGTCTCTACGTTCTGAAAGAAACGCTCAAATGATTAAATATTCCAAATTAATCACATGGATATTACTATGCTCTTTGAGCAAACGGTTGCGAGAAATCATGTTTTTCCACGCAATATTTGTAAAGCTAACGCAATAGGCATTTACATTACAACTAATATACATATAAACTTTGGCACCAATTGTTCTACGATTTGTAATATGAAGTGAATATTAATTTAAACAATGAGAAAGGATTTTCAGGATATGCAAATAAAGTATCGCTCCTGCTGTCAAATGGATGCAACTTCCTCACGTGGGAGTGTCCGGACTGCCCAGTTAGACTGTTTTAGTAATACACAAATTCTAACTTACGTAGCATCCAATTGCGTAAGTTGGTAGCGGGCGACTGAAGTCTGGCAATCTTTACTTCATATTTATTTCAAATAGGTTTTAAATAAGTACCGAAAGTTTAATTTGTAAATATATAACAAAAGCTCCAAAGTAAGAAACGAAGAAGGAAATATAAAATAATATACATTCTAACTTACTTATACATTTACATATTTCTTAAGAAAATAGGGTTAATCTTTACTGTGAATGCGAAATTTGAAGATCGTTTCACAGAAAACTATTGAATTTTCAAAAAAACTTCATATGAAGTAATTTCAAGTACTTCCAGTCACAAATGCAATAATGTTTAAAAGTTGATGGAAATATGCATATTGAGGCGTGAGAGATAAAAAAATACATTTGTGAAAAAAACAAATATTACAGGAAAATTAATATTTATGTCATATTAAACAGTGCAATTATCACTAGCTCTTGAAAAAGTTATCAGAAAAAAAAATTGAAGTAATTTTTGATAAAATGGCATTTTCTTGTTTCTGAAAGTGAGGAATATTGAGCTTATTTTCACTGAAAACTGTTGAGTTTTCGAGAAACTTAATATGACATTATTTAACGCACATGAACTAAAAATGCTAATATAAATATTGACGACGTATGAGACAGGTCAAAAAATTATATTTTCGTTTTTTTAAACAAACAAACAAAGAGTAGAACAATATGACGTTTATGTCATATTTTATAGACTGTGTTTAGCACTATCCTTACCAATAGTTTTAAGAGAAAATTTGGAGTAGTTTTTGTAATTTTTTAAATTGCAACTGTTGCACGCAACATTCTCGAAAACTTACTAAAATTTTCAAAAATATGTACTTGCACTTATTGAAAGAACTGATTATGAACAACAAATTTCATTTAAAGGAAAATCTCTATCTTTAATTTTGTAGTTGTAGGAAGACGTCGGAAATAATTCAAACTTTTGAATTATTTCCGAGTCAACCCTGAAAATTGAACCTCTGCTATAAGTTTATAGTACTACTTTCCATTCTTACAAGAAATTTTAAAAAAATCATATGCAGCTGTTTTTGAGCAAATTTTGAAAATGTTCCAGGGGCTTCATGTAATGTACTCTCAAACTTTCTAGAAATTTTTTCAAAATTTTAAAGCTTCAACTAGAGCCAGATGGACAGGGGTTTCTTCAATTTGGAAAAAAGTACTACGTACGTTTTATGCGCTAGTGATGTTCACATACATCGGATAGACAGTCGGACGGACATTTTGAAGAAAAAAAGACTTCACTTTTTTGGCTATCAGGGGACCCCAAAACGGGTATTTCCGTGAAATCTCGAAATCGATTTTCCGCAGTATTGCATAACTTTCTCTATACTAAGTATATTAATCCGTACATACGTAGGTAACGGGAAAGTAAACAATTGTATCTTCATAATTGTAGACGGAGGAAGATGGCGAAAATGTTTTTTCAATTATCAAAAAATCAGTTTTTTTTAAATCTGCTCATTCTCTTAAACATCCTTCAGACTATCCAACGACTAAATTTAATCAAAAAGGTTGTGCGATTTTCTTGAAAATTTTGAACACGTCTCTGGGGCTTCTTGTAAAGTTGAAATACGTACGTTTACATGTACCTCCCAAAATTAAAATATCGGTTTTCAATTCAAGGGCCTGCAATATTAGCCAGATCGATTGTTGAACATCAGTTTTGGAGAAAATCGACTGAAGGGTTTAGCCACTAGCGTTGTTCACAGACGGACAGAGGATTTGCTGTCAGTCGATTTTTCGGCATCAAAGACCTACAAAACATGATTTCTTGCTACATAGGTGTTAGAGGATTTTTTTTCTAAATTTAGCAGCCGAATTTGTTTATTTGTAATAAGAGAACTGTAATAAGAGTTTTCTGCCAAAAAATCGCTGATTGTTTGTGCAGCATTACTTAATTTTACCATCTTGAGAAATTACTTCTTAAGCGTGAGAAGGGAAAATGTTAAAATGTTCCAACGGATTTTTTGTGAGTTTGTGTCTACATCACTTCATGTAATTGTCTTTACTACGTGATTTTTCACAGTTAAATAGTTTCTATTTGAAAACGATATTAGTAAAGTTCAATCACACTGGATCTACTTAAATTAATTTGATAGGGTGCCAAATGTCTTTCATATTGAAACACTTTTTGAGCATCAACATCAATAACGTATTAAATAAGCTAACTATGGTGCGACTTTCATTTGTTGCAGGTGACTCCAGTGGACAGTGACAGCGACAACAGAGACAGCGTGGATAACCTCAACTGGGCGGGTGCAAGCAGTGGTATTGGACGAGTGACGTAGGATGGTATGAATTTCAATTAATGTCGGCTTTGAGTTCTCCTAAAAAATCTGTATCAAATCCCACCCTCATTCTCTCATCCCAACAAGAAAAAAATACTAAATGATTTCTCGAGCTTGAATACGAGCACACTTTCTCGCATTTGTAATGGCTATGTAATGTCATAAAACGGTAGAAGGTGCTATTTTAACATGTCAGAAGTTAATTGACATGCAAATTCTATCATTTAAAATTGCTCGAACCCTACTATCAATTTTGAAAACGTGTATTTAAAATTATCTAAAGATTTAAAATTGAGAAAGAGTTAGAATCGCGAAAAATGTTTATTGTTGAAGGTGAAGGACAGATTGAAAAGTTGAAATTTGTCACCATACAAGTCAAAGAAGAAGCGCCATTCATGGAGCTCTAAAAAAATGTGATTGAGGAGAAACTTGCATCTGTTATCTACAACTACATTTATGAATATTTTTTTGAAATTGGATGACGATTTTTTTCTTTTAATAATGTGTGTTCATAAAAAACATCTTTAAGCAATGCTATGTTGAATTTTACCAAAAATACAAATTACTTCTACCCCTGTCTACAAACATCGCCATCCCACATGAATACTTAACTCGCGCATCCTTTTCCAGAATATTCTGCCTCCCCAAGATGATAATCCCACTTAACATGCTTAATACGCATATATTTAACATTAACTTACGCATCTTGTTTCAGGAGCTACACCTGGCCAAAGCCAAGATCGGGGCCGCCAGAAACGAAGACAACAGCAAGGATGAAGCGAAGCAACAGCAAGCTAAAGAGGACAGCAGCAGTAGCTGAAGAAGTCAGCGCCTGATAAAGGGTTCGCAGTAACGATGAATCAACGACAAAGGATCAAAATGTATGCCTGGAAAGTAGAAAACATGGGAAGTCCACAACAGAAAAAAATATAAATACAGTGGCGGTAAAATATGCCTTGTGGTACTCCATAATGCGAGTTAATTATTCATTATACATAAAAACAGAAAATTGTCTGGCACTATTACTATTTATTCATATTAGATGGATTTGGCCACAGAGTGTTTTTGAGAGACTCCAGTTATTAAAAACATTAAAATATGAAAACATAGAATCACATAACTACAAATTAAAAGGTTTATATTTTTCATTAACAAAACTTTTGTTGTGCAACGTTTCGACGACCTCCTCTTCAGGGTACTATGAATATAATTAGACACTTAATTGTATTAATGACATTAATTTATTAAAAATTTTTAACAGTATTTTGAAGCTATCACACATCTACCCCTTCTCCTGATACCTCAGCTATCTCAGCCCATAGTCATTTCCATCCTTTTAATGTAACAGTTGTACAGAACGGTTTTTTTTGCACTGGCGGATGCACGTATTCGTATATTTAGTTTAATGTATTAATTATTTTTTGTTGTTCAAAATGGTGAGTATTATGTTATGACATATGTAAGTATTTCAGTATAAATGCAGTATTTATTTTAATGCATTATTTTATTTAAAGTCAGTAACTTATTTATTTTTAAAAAGTAGTTTAACTTATTCGTGTATTCATTGTAGTGTGGCGATGAGGAAAAATTTGTTTCTGTGGTCAAACACATTCTATATGAATAATAATAAATATTCAACTACAACCAGAGCAGTTTTAATATTTATTAACACACCTCTAAGTCAACGTTCGGAAAACACGGTTCCTAACTTCAGTGAGTCTATAACTAGTGGTCCAGCAACGAGGATCTTACTTGAACACAACACAACTACACAATATACTGGAAACAGCTAGAAGGCCTCCATCTTACGGAATGGAAAAAGAACATTCACTTCCTGGGCTTTCAATTCTCCCATTACATAAATTGGCGGCCATCTACTTTTTTCAGCGCATTACGTTGGTGTTGTGTTTGAAGAAATGTGTGGAGGTATACCCCATGCGAATTAATTATTTTGGCACTGTCGTAATTTTATTGGTAATTTTAACGGAGAAAGTGTTTTTTCGTAATTGTTGGTGATGTTTACAACGCATATGAAAAGGTCACTTGTAAATAAATACTTGAATGGCAATGTGAAAAAATTCATTTTACTTTCTTTAACAAAAGAAGTACTCATAATTTATGAAAAGTATGTGTAAATGAGAAGAAGTAAATAACTGGAATGTGAATAGGAACTCGTGTCTAGAATTGTCAGGTAACCGGCATTACTCGATATATTTCCAGACGTCTCTCTCAATACATATAATTGGAATATTCTTTATCTTTACCATAGTAACTAAATATAGTTCTAGAACAAATGAAAATTTCATCTTTGGACATGATTTTGAGTTTTCATATATATATATATATATATATATATATATATATATATATATATATATATATATATTAATGTAATATTCATATACATGTAACATAATATTAATATTCCTCGTTAATCAACATTATGTTCTTAAAAAAATGTATTGAAAAAATAACTGTTATTAATAGCCTCTTACATATTTTGAGGGAGATTTCTCTATATTGTTTGTTTACCGAACCCCTAGTAACAATTTAGCCACTAGTTTTATCATTACATTTAGTACCTGATCTTCAAATGATTATCTTATTAATTTTTAATTAATACAGCTGTTATCAATATTTATTTTCCTTGTTGTTTTAATATATTTTAATATTATTATTACTGATGTTACCATTGTATTTTTATTATATGTTATCGTTTTCCTTTTTAATCACTGCATTGCACTGTCAACAAGCATAACCAGTTTTAGTTCTAAAGAATATATCATCAACTAATTAAGTCGTTTACACAATTTATCTATTTAATTGCAATATTCGCGACTATTTGCTTAATATTTGAAGAATTTAGGATCCGTTTCATTTCAAAATAGGTACTAAATGAAGAGCCAATACTTGCATACAAATAATAAGCAAAGTTTAAATGTGGACAAAGCTACATTTAACCAATTGGTGCTGTACCAAACCTTTTCGCAGACACAGACTAAATCGAACCTTTTCTCTGATTACTTGAAACATTCATGTAAAATAAAAAATGCAATAGGCGGCGGCGATGGTGTAACGGTTAGCGTACTGGACTGTTGTACCCAAGTTGGCGGGTTCAAACCCGATCCAAACCGTGGATTTTTAAGGGCGAAAAAATCCTTCGTACGCCTTCCTTCGGAGGGGAAGTAAAGCCGGCTGTCCCATGTTAGTAGATTTACTTGCATGTAAAAGATCCTCAAGCCTAAATGACGCCTCTGAGCAAAATTTAAATCGCCTGTTTCTCGCCCAAGAAATACCTCCTTTCTCTGCTAGTTGGTGAAAGGAGCGTAGCGAAATTTGCGTGGTCAGACGGAAGAGCGGGCCTGATGGCCCGAGTCTCGCCACGTAAAATAAGGCAAATTCAATTCAATTCAATTCAATTCAATTCAATATTTGCTCTTATGTCAGCTGTAAGGAGCAGATCCCTCTGTATCAGCCTGCTTGAAACATACCAAGTCTTCTCAAACCTATTGTACGTATATTAGAAATATCGTCTAAGCAAAATGGATTTCTTAATATATCTTTTGCTTATAGTGAGCATGATAACGCTAAATTTATCTGATTGGGAATCAACAGCATTAGAAACAATATCCTAATGTTGATTACGTTTTAAAAACCTTTATAACCTGCCACCACGGTTACCATTCATTTCTACAATATAAAATGTCACCTTGACCCATGCAAACATTCCACACTTTATGAAACATTGTTTTAAAAGAAAAATCAGTTTGTTTATTTAACGACAAAGACAGTTAAAAACTAATTGTGACATACTATTGGGAGAAGGGTATTCTGTGCACTCGTTTTCATACATTCTGGGACGCGTACCGTAACGTATTTACAAGTTGAATTCTGAAAATAATGAAAATGGGCGTTTTTGGCAAGAATTGATAAGAAAATATTTCTTTCTGTAATAAAAACTGTTTTCAAACGCAAGTTAGGTATAGATTTAGGATATTATCCCTCGTGTCATTCGTAAAAGAATCGCCTTCCTGCCTTAAGAACGTATTTCGCATAGAACTATAGAAGACATGTGTATAGTGAATGTAGTGAGATTACATAAATACTCCCAACTTCAGGGTTGACCCTGACCCGTACATAGCATCATTGTAGATCCTTCACGACATGCCTATTAAAGCGTCGCTTTAACTTTAAATATAGTTCAGTTCCTTCTCATTTGTGACCACTCAGTTACGAAGTATGCGTCACGAGAAGAGGTAGTCTTCTCATAATTCCTCGCCCCACCCAACATACCTTGCCCTAAGGCTCTCGAAATATTCGCCGATATGTACCTCTTGCATTTTCTCCACAAGTTCCCTCGTATGCTTTCTGCATACATTCCGTCACTTGAACTCCGCATTCGTATTAACTGATTCTTCCACCAAAATGGGATTTTGCTCGTAGTTACAGGAACGTTACATGGTATTCTTCTATGGTAAGTACTTGGCAGTATGGCCATGAATGAATACCACGTTATTTGGAAGAATACATGAAATACCGCGCTGAAACCAGCGTTTAGCACGCAAACGGATATACAGGATGTATCAGAATAAATGTTACAAACGTATAGAGCATGCACAGAGAATACATTAGACCGCTCCCTCCCCATGAACATGCGGTGAAAATTTTCACCGTTAGTTGTTAGTTGAACATTGCCCCTGATACCTGACACGCAACCCATCATACGCTGGTGTTTGGTTGGCCACGTTCGAACGCGTTCTGAGATATCGCGTCCCCGCCAAACACCAAAGCATGACGGGTTGCCTATTTATCAGGGGCAAACGTCGCACGTGTTACTTTAAATGAATTTTCCCATCACACTGGCAACTAGTGGCGCTACAACATCACATATTTTTTGCATTATTTCTAAACATTCGTTACGTTCAACGAAAATGAAACCAGAGCCAATTTTTTAAGCCTCCCTTCTTCTATCCGTGGAAACATTTAAAAGGAAAAAATAAGCGGTGTTTTTTAAAATTAAGTTTTTAGACATTGCATACATTTCAATTGAAAAATAATGCGAAAACTACTCTATTTTCAAACCTTCCTTAAAGAGCTGCTTTTTACATCAGACAGGGATATTTAGTCTGGGGCCAAAATATCTATTTTCAATTTTGTAGTTTTGAAATGTTAACTTTTTCAACTTTAGAAAACAACGGAGGAAATGGGACTTGCACAAGTTTTTTAGTGTCCCTTATTACATATGAAGAGAAAATTATAACAAAAAATGTTCGAGAATAATGGACGGTTTTTGAGAAAAACGTGTAAATTGTTTTAAAAATTGCCGATATTTTGCGATAAATCACACATCAACAAATATTAATTAAAAAACACGGAGTCATCTTTTTTAATTTTGAAAATGTACCAGATGATTCGTGTAAAATACCTATCAAAATTAAAATATCAGTTTCTAATTCAAGGTGCCGCGTCATCGGTCAGATCAACTGGGAAATAATAATTTTGGAGAAAATCGGTTGAGCGGTTAAGTCACTAGTGTTGACCACAGATGGACAGATATATTTTCGTCAGTCTACTTCTCGGTGTCTGAACCCACAAAACAAGGATTCCGACTACACAACGTGTTAGAGAAAGAAATTTGCTATATGTAAGGATATCCACTTTTTCGTTAACCAGGGCCCAGCAATAATAGTTGTGTCGAAAATTCGCCATATGTTTCCTTCAGCATTACAACACTTTCTCTATACTGCCAAAGGAGTAGCGATGTGATTATTTTGAACAGTCGTGGGGATGAGGTTTCGGAAATCCACTATAAGAGCCCTCACATACTCCTTAGAAACCCAAAAAGAACTCTGAAAAGCAACAAAGACACAAAGGCGCGAAAGGAAGGCAAAGTTCATAAAAAAGACGGTGAAATGCAGCATATTATTTTTTGTTCTCGTGAGAGAAGCAAGAGGAAACTGCGGCAAACGAAAAAAACAATTGCTCTGAGAACGCGCTCGAGAAAGATTGTCGCGTTATTTCTGTAGCCAGTAACCCTTTCTGCCAGAAGATTCTACGACAGAAAATGTTCTTCTTATGTGCGCGATTCGATCGGAATCTGTCTTCCCAGGTATCTGCAATCGAATCGCTCTGTACTAGGAAGTTTGTGCACCCTCGTACGTTAAAGCGCCGTCGATCTTCAGCGCGAGCGCAGTTCAAGTTTTGCATCAGTTTAGTGCATCTACGCATGCGCAGAAGATCAATAGTGCGGTCAACTTTGGCGTGCACAAACTCCCTACTGCGTTTGCTGGTCTTCGCTGGACTCGTGAACAAGACCCTGCTCGTGCCATTAAGTCAGGGCCGCGAAACGTTGTGACAAGCGGCGTTACAAGTTCATGTCGAAATCAGTCGCTGTCTGGAGGAGAATTCTAGCGGCCGGCTGCTCTAATCAGAATTGTGCCGTTGTTTCTACGAACAACTGCGAGCGAATACCGCAGCAGTTCCCGAACAAACGAGCCTCGCACAGCGCGCGATCTTTCCTTCTTCCTCTTCCTTTCCTCACTCCTTACTTCAACACACACATACATGCATTCCATTATCACTCAGGCCGAGAGACCAGTCGGTAGCTTAGAGCTGGTCCCGGCTGGGGTAGTGACGCGCTGGTGGGAGATACCTGGTTGGGGAAATCCCCTCGAGCAGAAAGGTAGGTCGGTGTTCGGATCACACCATCCACCGGGGAAGATCCCCATCAGCTTCAGCGATAAAATCATGCACTACATTTACGGGTCTAATGACCTTAGGAGTTGACACGTCCGGGATCACTAATCACCCAACCAATCCAAAAAGTTACCATTAAATCGAATTTCTTGGATCAGATGTTGTCCTCCCTACATCTTTTTGCCTGCTCAGGAAAAAAAGAATCCATTCATCTAGGCGCACTCACATCGTTGCACTGGTAGCTCCACGTCTCGTTTCAATTCTTGGGTAAGCGAGACAAAGATTTTCATCGGTCGGATTTGAGAGCTGATTTTGATGGTTCAATCGCCCATCCCTGATATATTTTGTATCTCGCTCTCTCTTCTCAGTGCACCCGACTCGCTCAAATTTGATTGACCTCATAAAAATGGTATAGCAGTAGCAAAGTGGTACTTGGTACTTCGTAAGTTTATTTCGAATGAATTAAATGTTTTTAAACAAATAGGAAGCTGTTTTTCATGTTTGTTTTTGTCACCTCAAATTAACAATTATTATAATGCGTGTGATTTGCTCACGTGTTCCTTGTCATATTATTATTATTATTATTATTATTATTATTATTATTATTATTATTATTATTGTTTCTCAATTTTTCATCAAATCTCACGTACGTCATATTCCACTGAATGCGACAAGCAATGACTTTATCTCAGTGATGAAAAAGATACAAACACATCGTACTTTCAAAACAATCGTAGCAATTCTCGTGGCACGCTTTGGGGCGTTAAATTCATGCTCACAGTTGGTACGCCCGTTTAAGCCGTGTCGTAGCCACAGCCTTCCTCTCCCCGCACCCCCGCTGTGGAATATCAAGAAAACTTGCGCGTAGTTTAGGTACCCCACCTTATCTCACTCAAATACTATCCACCTACCTTAACATAATGGTTATACATATATAACGTTTCCGGTCACCGTCAACAGCCTTTATTCAATTGCGAAACCAATAAAACTAGGCTTGCCACAGGGTTCACCACTATCCCCTACACCTTTTCATCTATACGATTCTGACATTCCAAAATTAAGACTAAATGCACGCGGTACCATTCGCCGATGACACAGCAATTTTTCTAGCCGGAGATTCGCTAGTAAATGTCAGAAACTCTCTTGAATTGGATCTCAATCTTATAGACTCTTGGGCAAGATATTTAATAAAATCAAACTTATCTCACAAAACAGCTATCAAAATATTCACTTTAAGACCCTATACACCTCCAGCACCGCTCACTATAAATAATGGACATGTTAACTGTCTACCCCCAAATAGTACTGTAAAATATATTAAGTGTCGCATGGACTCTTAAACTGAACTCCACACATCAACAGTAAAATATAACAAACAAAAAATAAGCTACCAAAAAATTTTTTTTGAAAACGTACTTTCATCCGTTCGTCCGACGAATGTAAACAGCACTAGCGCCTAAAACATACGTAGGATTTTTTCCAAATTGAAGAAACAACTTTCCATCTCACCCGAGTCAAAACTCTGCGATTCTGAAAGCCAATCATCATTTTTTGGGGGTACTTTTAAAGAAGCGCCAGGGAAAATTTCAAAATTTCAAGACACAATTTTTTCTTTAAATTGCTTGTAACAATAGAGTAAAATACACTTATAAAGAAAGCATGGGTCGGATTTTCTCTGCTAACTGTGAATTTTCAATAGTTGCAAAAGTTTGATTCATTTTCGGCGACTCCTTACAACTACAAAATTGAAGATACAAATTTTTCTTTCAAGTACATTGTTTTCTATTTTATTATTTATTATTTATTTCATTAAGACCATGCACATGGTATACCGCTTAGTAGTTTTCGAGCAATAATGCCTGCAATATGTGCAATATTGAAAAATATCGAAAACACAATTTTCTTGAAAGCGGTTTCAAATTTTACTTTAAAAATTTTGGGAGGGTTAATGCTAAATGCACATTATAAGATCACATAAACCCCAATTTGCCATTTTCTTTTGTATTATAAAAAAATATAAAGTTTTTCGACTTGTCTCTCATTTAATATTTACATTAGTGGTAATTTGTTCAAATTATTGTATTTATGATTTAAATAGTGTCCTAAATGTTTTTGCAATTCTCAACAGTTTTCTGGGAAAATGAGCTCAAAATTCCGCATTTTCAGAAACGCTCAAACGCAATACTTCTTTGCACACAATGAATACCGTAACGGGCCTTATGTATTGCATTATGTTATATTTTTACTTTATGTAATATATTTTCAGTTAATAAAAAACCTGCCGTATGTAAGAACGCAATTTCTATAAATTGTAAGTTAGGCATTCAAATGGAAACATTGCTATCTGACAAATCTCAAAAAATGATTCCTGATTACATAAAACGAGTGCCACATATCAAGTCACAACACTGAAATATCGATGCTTTTTTTCCATCTTGGAAGATCTTGTTATTAAGTGAAAGCTCCTTACCTTTCATAAAATTTAATAATCTCGATATCTCCCAAAACGTTATATACCATTATTCACACGCGTTCACATTAAATATAAAACTAAAGAATATTTAACGCGATCGTGTAATAGTTGTAAATAAATTAATATGAAATAGTGTTTAATTTATTAAGTAATCTTTTTAAAATTAATAAATATTTTATTACAAATAATCAACACTGTCCGTTAGCGAAAATTATTTAAGAGGAAACGTACCAATAACATCCCATCAAATAAACATATTACGAAGAACATACATATCCGGGGCGCATTTTGTAACTTGAGGGGGTGTTGTCTTGACTTACTACTTCGCACGTGCACTCTATCGTCTCAATTGGTCTCGTAATCTCTCCATCATCGAGATACGTGAGATAAGGCCGGCCGAAGACGGCCAGAGGTGCAGAGCGAGTCTGGTGGGGGAGCGAGAGGCTGTTTGCAGGAGGCCGTGACCGCTGGCGCGCCCACACCGCCACAGCGTCCGCGCCGTGACGCCTAGCAGGGACTCAGGCGCCAGACAGGGCCCTCTGTTCCCTCGCCGTGCTCAATGACGCCTTGCAATTCCTGCTGACGCCTCATAACTCAACTCGGCCATTTGGGAGACACGTGATCTGTAGAACATTGCACCCAGGTGAGAAAACCATTCGTAGTTTATGAAAGAGTTCATTTACATTTAATTGGGTATGTTTCATCTTCTGTATTGAAAATATACATTTTTATTTTCGCTGCTTCACTTTTACTTTCTCGCACATACTAACGTAAGATGAGAAAGTATAATAATTGTGCGCCGGAAAACGGTGAATTTTCGACAACTCCTATTGCCGGTCCCCAGTAAGGAAACAGTGGAAAAATCCAGTTGCTAATAATAGAAAAACATCCTCTAACACGTAGTGTAGCCAGAATTCATGTTTTGTACGTTCTTCATACCGAAAAATCTATTGACGGCAAAACGTCTGTCGGTCTGTCTGTCTACAAAGCTAGCGCATAAACAGTTCAGCCGATTTTCTCCAAACTTGATATTCCCCAACTGTTCTAGCTGATGTCGTTGCCTTGGAATTTGAAACCGATATTGTAATTTTTTGGGGATACTTTATTTGAAGCCCCTGATGTATTTTCAAAATTTTTCAAAAAATGGCTCCAATTTTTTTATTAAATTTTGTTGTAGAATAGTAATAAGGACATTTAAGATAATGGTGCAGATATCATTTTCATTGACAATCTTGATTTCTCGTAAAATGGAAAAAATATTTTCAAACTTCAAAATTGGAGATTAAGATTTTTGTTTCAGACAAAATGAGCTCTTTAAAAAAATCATATATATTTTTATAAACTAGTAGTTTTCGCAATATTTGCATATTGAAATGTATGAATTTGTTCTCAAAAATCGCTCAAGTTTTCTTCTTTAAATTTTCATCACTTACGTAATAAGAGGCAAGAAAGATGGTGCTAGTCATATTTTCGAGTATTGCTCGGTTTCTTGAAATTTTAAAAAGGACATTTTAAATCTACAAAATTGAAGATAGAGATTTTTGCTTCAGACAATGCCTGTTGTTCAAAATTAGCTCTTCAAAAAAGTCATGTACAATTTTTTAAACAAAGTAGTAGTAGTAGTTTTGCATAATTTCTGTTTGAAAATAATGAAATATTTATAGGTTTCACACCAACTATGGGACAGGAGAAAAATTGAATGATTGATATGAAAAATAATTAATTTAATTTTAATTTTAATTTTCTATTGAAAATGCCAATATTTATTCTATTTTTGCTTTCTCGCACTTAAATTTAGAATTAGTACTCTCAATGTATTGATATACGAGAACAAAATATTGACGGACTGCCGACGTTATAATAGCTTCCATCGTTCCTTCATACCGTAAGCAAATAATTCTTAAAGTGCTGTGTTATTTAGGCTATCATTCACAAAATCATAATTGTGTCCAATTTTAGAAATACAACTGTGGAGTGCAAACAACACCACCTAAAAACTATATATGTAGGTGATAGTATATGCAGGAGATTATTTATTATTTGATCTACTTAATAAGATGGTAATTATTAATTAATTGATTAATTCCAAGGGTAATAACCAGGTGATTAATTTGGAATATTTATTAGTTTAGGCGTTTCTTACAGGGCCAAAAGACCATTCTAATTTCTAAGATTTATCTTGATGGTTACGCGCGCCGTGTTGCCCACTATTATTTTTATTTTCATTATAAGATTCAAAATAAAAAGAGACTATTATATCACTTATTAATGTTTATTTGTTGTCTAGTTAGTTATTAATTTTTTATCTTTTAATTAGAGGAAATCATTGGAGACATTAAAAAAGAAACATCACTTGAAAACGTATATATTCGAATTCCATTAAAATAATTTTTTCTACATGTACTACGTTTAACGACATGGTTTATCGCTTTCTGAGGTACATTTCATATTACTGCAGTTGTCATTGCATATTCCCACATGTAACACAAGTAACAGTGTGTAACATGAGCATTCATAATGGGATATGTTCGTAATGACATTCATATATTGAATGATATTTATTTCTGGATGTTACATCTATTTGTGAAATTATCCTCGCTAGTCTATATGATCTGCTAGAAATAAAAAAGTTTATAATAGGTTTCGTTACTTTAATATTTCATTATTAAAAAACTAACGTACGAACTTGGCAGCAAATGTTTTACACGGCTTTCCTCTTTACTGCTCCCCAGGGCATCTAAAACTGTTTAACTTCCTAATTAATTATGAATAATTATGGTTTTCTTTGGTTGTAAGTCTTCATTTGAAAGAAGATCATTATAATAATAATTAATAAAAATATTAATAATAATAAATAATATGAATGATGATTAATAATATTAATAATAATTAATAATATTAATAATAATTAATAATATTAATAATAATTAATAATATTAATAATAATTAATAATAATAATAAATTTAAGAATGAACTTTAAATACGTAGGAGATATGGAAAAAAATAATTCTATGTATTCGAAAACTGCAATAGAGTTACTCAAAGAACGCCTTAGAAGAACTTTCATGAAACCGAAACAGCGCAAACTGAAAATCAGTTCCATTTATGACAAAAATGGCGCTGTTAGAAAGAATGGATAAGGAAATATGTGCCTATTGTTGGCAGCGCCCATCGCTACATGCGCGCTTTGTTGTCAGCACTCCTCGACTGAGATGTGTTGATAAACACAAAAATGCGGTGTAATATAATTACATAGCCGTTACTATGAGGAGGCATTGTCGCGCCGAACAGCCGTGGCACAACATCGCTCGCTCTGGCCTAGTCAGTGAAGTTACTCAG
>BOPP01000338.1:207964-232221 GCA_017312745.1 Gryllus bimaculatus | reverse complement strand
TGACGATGTTCAAAACGAAGCTACACAAACGGATCATCTCCGCACTCTTCCGAAAGGTATTTTTCACGTGATAAATAACTTTTAAACTTTTGCAATACCAGCAGAATATTGTGACATCGTGAACTTTAATGCGACTTTTCAAATTGGTTTGCAGAAGCAGGAGCAGCAGCAAGAACAGCAGCAGTAGCAGCAGCAGCAGCAGCAGGGGTCGTCACAAAATGAAGAGTAGCACATATAGCAGAACTTTTAACAACACTCAGTTTTAGTGGGGTTTTGAAACATGAATTCACAGAATCGGACGATCGTTTTCTTAAATATCACATCTGTACTCTGACCAGCAAATGTATATTGCGCTTAAGTGAATAGTTTAACATAATATTTAGAAATATTTTGTCGGAGTTCCGTATATACATTACACATTTTTACGTGATCGTCTCAGCTACTTTCCAATAAGAATGAATAAATTTGAAAATACCACATTTTTAAATCATTGTTTCTTATAATTGAACCGCATTAAGCAAATGAAACATTCAGACATGTTCTAGTGGAATGTACTGGAGTATGAATATAGGAGAGAGTATAAATTCAAGGACCGATAACTTTGTGAGTTTATTGCGTTCACGTAGGAGCGATTATTTGTGCCATGAGTGGCGCTAATTCAATGAGATATTTTAGGAACCTAGTGAATTACTTTTGGAGGTCAAGTAAGACTTGATTTTTTAGGGTTTAGGATAATTCGAAATATTTGAATCTGTGATTGATGTTTTAATTGGACTCTTGCCGCAATTTGCAGTATGCATTCCTGAGCAGTTCATTCATCTAGGTGATGTACCTCAAAATTTCTTACATTGTGAATATTGGTGCGGTTCTAATCATTTTACACATGTGGGATCACGATTACAGTTAGCTGTAGTGTGACCGTGTCTCTTGACATCTCGTACATTGAACTGGGATTTGGGGTCTGTCTTGGGTTTGCCTTCAGATTTGACAATTTCTAAAAATAAATGGTTTAATTTGAATATTTCTGTTCTGTCATGTTGCAATCGAGATGATATGAAGTATTATGGTATTGGGATATTTTTTGGTACAATCTGATTGTTTTTACAATTCGATGGTCAAGGGTAGCGAGTTCACTTGTTATTTCTTCCTCACTGTTATCGATGAGTATAATTACTACTTCTTTGGGTTTTGTCAATGTATCTTGAAACAAATGAAAACCAATACGTTTTTCTTTACAAAAACTAATTATAATATTAAAAGTCCTTGATACTCAAAGTTTTAATTTAAGTATTGTTGATTTTGGCAGTAAAGTTTTGAAAGTTTTGTAAGCTTACCTCAGTATGGCAACGTATATTGTATTCGGAAATATCATGCGTAGCCTATTGATGATGTGTCCATAACCTGGTTAAGATGGCTGCCACCATTAATTGTCAATACATAATGATCTGCAAGGTCTTAAGTGCAAAGATATAATGACCAGCTTCCCGAAAACATAATCTAAGTAAAAATAGTTATATTACTATTATGTAAGTTATTAGTACCCTAATAGAAATTAATTGTTATTCGATTTTACCACTTTGGGTAAGTCATTATAATCGAATTTAAAATATTGAAACGCCTCCACGGCTGGTCACAGATTCTAATGTAATTTAAAATATATGGGATGATCCATTCAAGAGATAATAAAATTCTTAATTCTGAGAAGTAGGTTCTATGAGGATTTAAAGCTAGATCCACACAAACACAACCAAGAATTCATTTTTAAAGATCTGTTTAATATCAGCAATTCGAAGATAGTATCACTTTTTGTACAAAATCTTGGTTCACAAAATTGAACCAACACAAAATTTCACGAGGTGAATTAGATCAGAGAAGAAGAAATCTATACAAGATGTTCAAACTTGAAACAATATACATTGCTTGTAACTATTCCTCTAAGACAATATATAAATAAATAATATAAAAAAAACATCACAAACTAAGACTTATTTTTTATACACACAACACAAGTACTCATTGAATCTTTCTTTAAAATATGCCTCTTTTAAATATTGGTGTATACGTTTTCTTCCTACATTGAACCACACACTTAGAAAACTTGTTTTGAGGTTAATAGCTCTATTTACATTTATTTGTCAGTCTTTCTATTCTTTCTCGTCTCGTTATAAATTTGAGACTCAACACTTGTGATAACAAAATATTTGTGTAGCTGGTATTGTATAAAATTATTTCCGTTTCCTATTTTTAATTCAAAAAATTGTTTCATTAAGATAAATGTTTTTCTAATAGAATGTTCATTAAAGTCTCCCTTCTTGGCACGCGCCACAGCGACGCTTCGTCAAAGTAACGGAACCCTGGAGGGGATATGGTATCCCACTCCGTACAACCATCGCTATCACCTCTTTCAAACGGCGTATTATTCAGACAGAATTCTGGTAGTAGAGAGTAATTTACTTCAATTAAGATTCTGGTTAAATTTTAGGTTTATAACTTGCTAACTAGTTTCCGCTATTTTTTCACTCGATTAATAACTGATGAGAAAATTTCACCCTAGATTTCTCCTACCAACAACCTATAAAAACGTGGTCGCCCAGTTCCATTGTTCGCTCATTATTTGCGAAGAGAGAAAAAGACAGAGAGCGCGCGCACGAGAGAGAGAGAGAGAGAGAGAGAGAGCGCACGAGAGAGAGAGAGAGCGCACGAAAGAGAGAGAGAGAGCGCACGAAAGAGAGAGAGAGAGAGAGCGCACGAAAGAGAGAGAGAGAGAGAGCGCGCACGAAAGAGAGAGAGAGAGAGAGAGCGCACGAAAGAGAGAGAGAGAGAGAGAGCGCGCACGAAAGAGAGAGAGAGAGCGCACGAAAGAGAGAGAGAGCGCATGAAAGAGAGAGAGAGAGCGCATGAAAGAGAGAGAGAGAGCGCACGAAAAAGAGAGAGAGAGCGCGCACGAAAAAGAGAGAGAGAGCGCGCACGAAAAAGAGAGAGAGAGAGCGCGCACGAAAAAAGAGAGAGAGAGCGCACGAAAAAAGAGAGAGAGCGCACGAAAAAAGAGAGAGAGAGCGCGCACGAAAAAAGAGAGAGAGCGCACGAAAAAAGAGAGAGAGCGCGCACGAAAAAAGAGAGAGACCGCTTATGAAAGAGAGACTTTGGATCTAATATTGTCTTTATGTTCTTTCCCCCTGTTTTAGTGCGGGTTTGATAGTACCAAACACACACACAGACACACATATACAAATTATCGCCCCCAAAATTCGTTACTGTATCCGACCCTGAAACTACCCTCTCTCTGAACATTGTGTCAAACACAATGCTGTGAAATGCGGCGTGAGTACAACGTAAGCCAACGTGAGCCAACGTAAGCCAACGTAGCCAACCAGACAAAATTTTCCTCACTATATCTCTTGCTTCAGAAGAGTCCTAGGTGTCGTCGGTTGCATCGCAAGTAACGGTTGACTTGTCGCAGGCCCATCGGCGTCGTCGCTTGCAGTTGCCTGCAACAGTCGCATGCCACATTCGTATGAACACTCCAGTTCCTGTCTGCCAGTGGTTTTTATTTTTGTACCCTTTAAAATAATACAGGAAGGAAAAGCACTAGAAAAGCACCTCAAAAATATGAACTCAAATGTCGGTCGTCTAACTAATGTTTAAAGTTCTTTTCAGATTGAAATTTGCACACATGCCAGAAGTAAAGGTTTGTTAGTGCTGATCCAAAAATTGATTAGATTGATGATGTTGTGAACATGAAGTATATGCAATTGTGTAATCGAATTGTATTTATGGATAGATGTGTCCCTAATAACTGTTAAATTAAAAGCTTTTGAAGTGGAACTTGATCAATACGTCAGAAATAAAGTCAGATTGTGCTAATCCGAAAATTATTAAGATGTTTTAATATTTGGGAGAGCTTTACATAAAGACCATATGACATTTTCAACGTTTTAATAAATTAACTCTAAGTTTTTGCTCGTATAGAAGAAAATATAGTAATAAGTTTAGTATAATTTCGATTTTCATTCAAACTTCTTACATTTTCAAAATTGCAAACTCTTTATTTGTAAAACACTTTGTGTTTTCGATTAGAAACTAGTTTCTGTTATGTTCAACCAAATTGAGCGACTTTTACTTCAAAGGTAGGTGGTGGGTCCCAGATTCTTAATACTTACTATAACATAATTTTAGTAAGATCATAAAATTAATATATTGTACTCTGATCTGTCGTCATTTTTTCATTATTTCACTGTGAGAGTTGTAACTGATCTATTGAAATCATCCGATTGCAAAGCAAAAATTTCTTCTTCGTGAAAATATAAGAAAGGTTGAGTAGTCAATACGAGCTTTCTTAAGTTCAAATAGCGATTTTAAATACAAATATTTGTGAGTAAAATAAATGCAGTGTCTAACAATAGTGGCACATGTGCTCTTTTGTAAAAAAACTGCAGTGGTTTAAATAATGAGGTGCTTTACGAGTTAAGTGTAAGCACGATTTCTTTTCCATATTTCCCTACATCATACATGTATATATCTTTGTAAAAATAAAACATTTCTATTACATTTTCAGAAATTCCAATGGGAAGAAAAGTAAATATATAGACTCGCATTCTTGTTCGACTGCGTAATAAAATACTGGGGCTTCTGACATACCGAAACATTTCCTCCTCCTAGTGGTATTACTCAACTGTCGTATTAAAAAAAAAAAGAGTTCGTGACATCATTTAATGATCTAAAATAAAGAGGTAAAGTGCATTAAGAAATAAATTTATAGCCTGAATATTGGAAGTACAAAATATGCCTAAACTTTTGCAGTTCATAAATTTCAGACATTTTAATCCATATCGTAACAACACCGTAATTATAGACATTCCTCTATAAGAACAACAACAATGTAAAGAAAAAGTTAGATAAGTTATTTAAAATTAAATTGTTTCAGGGATATTATGAAAATAAACATAACAAAATTAAATATCGCCATGATAGCGGCAATGGTGTCTAGCCAAAGGTAGTAAAGGGGGGGATAATAGGTGATAGGGATAAAATGCAATGACCTAGGACTTGACTTTGTTCAAGGAGAATTGTTCACTTCCCGGTCGACGCAAAAAAAACAAAAACAAAAAAAAAGAGAGTTGGAACGTCGTTATAAGAGTAACCTGTCATCACTAGAATTCCGATTCAGGTGCAATTACACACTAGTTTTGTTTTCCACACTCTATTCTCAAAATTGTGATTTTTGGGAATCATGACAATCCTTACACAATATCTAAATATTTCGTTACCCTAGGAGTATTTTGTTCCACTTCACAAATTTGAGTAAATTTTAGATTATTCTACCAATATTCGTGACACGTATTTCGCAAAAATATTTCATACAATTTTTTTTAAAAAGTATCTAATTAAAAATTCTGAACAAATTTCTAACTAAACTCAGGATTGCTCGCTGGCGACGAGCAGTAACCCACGTAAACACTAGGCGAGATGCACTCTTGCCTTTATTTGGGCCTTCTGCCTGCGCGTCATACATGTGGCACAAAATTCGAGTGAGCGTATGGAATAATATTATCATTCGGTGTGGAAAGTATGATATATGAGATATTTCTTTATATAATTCAAATTTTTGCAAAATGCGGATAGTCGGAGGCAGGTAACACAAGAAGGTAATACTACAGCGTCTTTGGTTACCTGTCATGAGTTTCCACATTCTAGATTATTATTATTGTTATTAAAGATAAAAACGTATTCTTCTAAAAATCAATTTACTAGGCCGCCAAGCAAAGTTTATTTTAAAATATGGTTTAATAAATATTTTATGAATGACATTTCAAATTGTGTAAATTTAATTAGTTTGGTTGTGAATGTTGTGTTAATTTTATTGTACATATTCAGACCCTTTTCACACATTTGTTACGTCGTACTAGTTTTAATTACTTATTTACATTCATATGTTTCCCCTTTTTACTACATATTTTTCCGGATTCTGGCATATGAGAGGTCTAGAGCGAGAGTCTAGAAGAGTTGCGTGCGTACCTCTCCTCGCGCATCGAAGTCGTCGTCAATAAGGAGTGCGGCGGCGGCCGTGGAGGCGGCGGCGGCGGCGGCGGTGGCGGCTGCGCGGCGGCGGGAAAGAAGACGGAAAGCGATGGCCGCAACCGTCACTCCGCAAAGCAGCGCGATCAGCAGCGGCGCCGCCATGCCAGGCAGTCCAACCAGGACCATGCCCCCTTTGGTGCCCTCTCCCACGAATTCGCCCTCGCCCTCGCCCGCGCCCGCGCCCTTGCCCTCGCCCGCGCCCTTGCCCTCGCCCGCGCCCTTGCCCTCGCCCGCGCCCTTGCCCTCGCCCGCGCCCGCGCCCTCGCCCGCGCCCTCGTCCATCTTCCTCGTCATCTTCTCCTCTCATTAGTCATCATCGTCATAGTCATCATCGTCATATCATCATCGTCATAGTCATCATCGTCATATCATCATCATAGTATATCGTCATAGTCATCATCGCAAGCGGCTTGCAGGAACCCATCCCCTGCACGCTGCTGTGAGCAGGTGCCGCCCCTCCCGCACCCTGCAGTCCGTCGCCCTCCTCCACCGCCGCCCCGCTCGCCCCACACGCTCCTGCGCCGCGCGCGCGCTGGCCACGCGCCTGGCAGACGGGGTTGCCGTGCAGGCGCAGCAGCCCCGGGCCGGGCAGCGGCGCGCCACAGCGCGTCCACGGCTGCGGGCGGCGGGCACGCGTCCCGACACGCCTTCTGCCCCGCACGCGCGCACAGCACGCAGCCGCGCGCAGCGACAGGAAGGCGGGCGAGAAGCCCTGCCCCAGGCGGTTGTGTGACAGGTCCAGCCGCCTCAAGAAGGGCAGGTCCCTGAAGGCTCCTTCGTCGACGGCGAAATCTCGTTGTGGCTCAGTCTATCTCCTCCACGTGCGATAACCATCAAAAACGCCCTTCTTAATACTATGACCGACGCCGTCTCCCACGGTTTGCGATAGATCCAGCCAATCTAAAGAGACAGCCACTGAACATCCTTCATCGACAGTGGCAAATATCGTTGTAGCTCAGGTCTATTCATCTCTACTTGCGATAGACCATTGAAAATACCATTTTTAATACCATGACCGACGCCGTCTCCCAACGGTTGTGCGACAGGTCCAGAACTTTAAAGAGAGCAGCACCTGAAGCTCCTTCGTCGACGCGGAAATCTCGTTGTGGCTCAGGTCTATCTTCTCACATGCGACAAAACCATCAAAAACGCCCTTCTTAATACCATGACCGACGCCGTCTCCCAACCGGTTGTGCGACAGGTCCAGTCGCCTCAAGAAGGGCAGGCCCCTGAAGGCTCCTTCCGTCGACGGCGGAAATCTCGTTGTGGTCAGGTCAATCTCCACCACGTGCGATAAACCATCAAAAACGCCCTTCTTAATACCATGACGACGCTCGTCCCAACCGGTTGTGCGTAGATCCAGCCACTCTAAGAAGAGCAGGCCACTGAAGCATCCTTCATCGACAGTGGCAATATCGTTGTAGCTCAGGTCTATCTTCTCTACTTGCATAGACATTGAAAATACCATTTTAATACCATGACCGACCGTCTCCCAAACCGGTTGTGCGACAGGTCCAGTCCCTCAAGAAGGGGCAGCCCATGAAGGCTCCTTCGCGCGACGCGGAAATCTCGTTGTGGCTCAGGTCTATCTTCTCCACATCGACAAACATCAAAAACGCCCTTCTTAATACTCATGACCGACGCCGTCTCCCAACCGGTTGTGCGACAGGTCCAGTCGCCTCAAAAAAGGGCAGGCCCCTGAAGGCTCCTTCGTCGACGGCGGAAATCTCGTGTGGCTCAGCGTCTATCTCCAACACGTGCGATAAACCATCAAAAACGCCCTTCTTAATACCATGACCGACCCGTCTCCCAACGGTTGCTGCGATAGATCAGCCACTCTAAAGAGAGCAGGCCACTGAATCATCCTTCATCGACAGTGGCAGATATCTTTGCTAGCTCAGGTCTATCTTCTCTACTTGCGATAGACCATTGAAAATACCATTTTTAATACCATGGCCAACGCCGGCTCCCAACTGGTTGTGCGACAGGTCCAGATACTTTAAAGAGAGCAGGACACTGAAGGCTTCTTCGTCGACGGTGGAAATATTGTTGTGGCTCAGATCTATCTCCCACACGTGCGATAAACCATTGAAAATACCCTTTTTAATACCATGACCAACGCCGTCTCCCAACCGGTTGTGCGATAGATCCAGCCGCCTTAACGCTGATAACCCGTCCAAAGCTCCAGCTTCAATTTCGAGGATGTTGTTGTGGCTCAGGTCTATTTCTTCCACGTGCGATAGACGATCAAAATCACCATACTTAATGGGAAGATTTGTTTTGCCAAGCTTGTTGTGTGATAAATTAAGCTTCCTCAACTTTGGCATCTCTTTGAAGATATCCGCGTCAACTTCGGAAATGTCGTTGTGACTCAGATCAATCGTCTCCACGTGATGAAAGTGCCCCATGAGAGTTTTGTCAATACGAGATATGTTATTCCCTGGCAGAGACAGTCTAGTAAGCCCGGGAACATCCCCGATGATCTTGCCAAGTTCTAGGTCGATGTTCGAGTGCATAATCTGCAAACTCTTGAGATGTCCCAGCTCCCGTAGTATATATCTCTCTGGAATGATTGGGATGGAGCATTTGGAAATGAGAAGGGACTCCAGGTTGTGAAATGAAGCGAAGTCCTTTGACGTCAACGCACGAAGATCCGAGTCAAGGATATAAAATGCGTAAACTTGGGGTTTGTGACCGTGTGACAGAAATCTGCCTTCCATTCCTATACAAAATACAGAGCTAGAAGTAGCCGTACATTGTCCCGTCATCGCATTTCCGGGCGTAAACAGAAGTGATGTTAGTATAGAAAACCGAAATGCGAATAGAAATATTCCAGCCATTCTTACGTACTCCACTACGTATATATTTACTCAGTAAACCTAAGTGCAGTGACGTCTATTATTGTTAATATCAGCAACACTTATTTTACAGAAAACGAGGAGAGGGAAAGATGTGCCAGAGTAAGTAATGTTCTCTACTCTAAACAATAGCAGCACTTAATTCACAACAAAGGGGGAGGGGCAAAGAAATTTAGAGGAATGTGAAGTCTACTTTTAACAACAGCCGCACTTAATCCACCATAAAGAAGGACGGGTAAAGACGTCCCACGAAAATTGATTTTTACTCCATTTACCAACACCAGAATTTTATTCGCAGCCAAGGAAATGGAGTCACCGAACTTCGATGCGTTTCACTGCACAAAGTCAACAAACTGCTTATGAAACTGCGGCCGCTAAATCAATGAACACTGATAAAAACGCGACTGTTGCCGAACAAACACTCAACAGTTTCTTCTTTTCATCGGTATAGACGGGGAGAAGCAAGCAATCTGGCGCAGCCAAAGAGCACAGGGTTGAATTCTCACTTTGCATTGTCTTATGCCAACTCACGAACAGACCGGAGGCTGTTCGGGCCACTCGTGCCTGAAAACACAAATAATTTAAAGAACATGGCATTAGATTCTGGAAACATTCCAGGCCTTGTAATTCCACTTCTTATTTAGTTGTTCATACAATTAAACGAAAATGAATGAAGTATGTTATTGTTTCACATATTTTAATAATTGACACCCAATAAGGTAAATGAAACGGAAACAAAGTGAACGAAAAAGGCAAAAAAAGACGGAGCATATGAAGAAAACAATGAAGACAAAAGAAGCGAGAAAGAGGGAGACGAAAATCACGGACATGTTGTTAACAACACATTGTTTTTATTTGAACAAACACATTCAATGTACGGGATTAAAACATTTCAAAATAATTCAAAATTAATAATAGATAAGAAATTTAAACCAAATGCAGGATGTATATAGGTTAAACAACATGCCAAAGATGGGCCACAATCAACAATTTGACAATTTGAGTTCACAAATATTGAAAAGTGTGACACCTGCTTCAACAAACAGGAAACAACAAACATTTGGAATTTCTCGTCACCCTTCAAAGTTCTTGATATGCTTCTGGACGGCATGCATTGTCTTGTGGGTGATCTGGGCTGTCCGGGTGACGCCGCGTCGAAGGCTGAGTTGCCGACGTTTCGACCATCCTGTCGTGGTCTTCCTCAGGGCTGGTAAGTGTGACACCAGCCCTGAGGAAGACCACGACAGGATGGTCGAAACGTCGGCAACTCAGCCTTCGACGCGGGCGTCACCCGGACAGCCCAGATCACCCACATGACTCTGGTCGCGGAAGCCTACGACTTCATGCATTGTCTTCCAGGCGTTACATCCGTCGAATTACACTATTGTTCGGAAACTATCTCCTAGATGTTATTGACTTCAAAGAACAATAAAAACAGTGACATATGGAGTTAAAGTGTAATCAGAGCACGAGAATGTTACTCTACACAATTATATAATGGAAAAGAGAACCAACAAAGCCGGGTTAGAAACATTTGAAAATGAGACATTTTAACCTCCAAGGTGAAAAAACTTATTTCCACTGATAAACATGATATTTCATTTTTTTACTACTAAAAACAGCATATTGGAGAAATTTATGCAGTATTTTATACACAAAATTATTTGTATAAAAACTCAGAAAATGGAACAAAAGGAAACCAAAAGTGCTGAAGCGGAACATACTTTCTCCCATTATTTGTAAAGTTTACATAATTGTATAAAACTTCTTGAACCTGCACAAGTGTATCCGACCGGCAAAGGTATTTGGACACGCTCGTATACCAAAACATATCCTAGCTGGACAGAATCTTCTGGTAGTACTTTCAGCGGCAACAAGAGGTCGCGCCACGGGTGTGTGTGAGCGAACCGCCATCTTCCGCCGAGTCTGATCAAAGCCCTCTCCCCTTGGATGGAGGTGTTGGCGTGGCGTGGCGTGGCGTGGCGTGGCGTGGCGCGGCGTGGCGCGGCGTGGCGCGGCGTGGCGCGGCGTGGCGCGGCGTGGCGCGGCGTGTCGTGTCGTGTCGTGTCGTGTCGTGTCGTGTCGTGTCGCGTCGTATCGCGTCGTGTCGAACCGCATGTGTTTGCGTCGCGTCTCAGAGCTTCGAAAGAAATTTTGCATGTCAAATCACGCCACGTTCAGACAACAGCTCTTAACGATTTTCGAACCGCCAAATCCACCCAGAAGATTCTGGTACATTTCAAATGTGAAATCTGTGATAGGGTAATACGCCATCCCCTCTCTGTCCCCTGTGCGCAGAAAATCTCGCGGCGTCTGACGACGTAAAACAAAATCAATTCTGGTTAAGACGCCGTGTGGTTTACGCCTGAGCTGTCGTCTCCCAACTCCGTGGAAGGCACAGTCTTTTCACATAAATCCTCGGGTGAAGCTTGTAGCTTTACAAGCTTTTGAAGTCTCATAATGAGCACGTTTGAACACGCGAACATTTGTCAACCGGGAGTTAAATTCAACTCTTGAAATAGGTAGCTGCCAATGTCATTTTGTTAATCTCACATTGAGGTATAACTGTGATAAGAAAGCTGTGTTAAGTGTAACGAGACCATCAACATTGTATACACGTGTTAGTGCCAGTTAATTTTAGTTACGAATAAAACGTGTTTGCGCAATCAAGCCTACACTTATTTCGAGCCAGCAGCAGTCCTGGTAACCTGATATCGTACCTACAGTTCAAAATGAACTGAGTCATCAAACATCAATAGTCCGACCTGCACGAACAATACAAAAACAACACAGCCCACTAATCATCTTTCACTGCAAGGCGGTCTGTACACTTCTGCTTATCAAAGAATGAGCCAAAAGTGTTCTTTTTCCATAGGTCTCGTATTAAAATCCATTTATCAGCTTAATATAAATTATTTTTATTAAGTATTTTCATAGTGTTATAACTACAATTGTGCAAACAATTGTGGCTGGGAAGACAGACAAACAGGCAGCCAAATGAATTCATATACGTATGGACGGACAGACAATTTGAGAATAAAAGAACTTGTTCCCTTCATTTCGAGGATAATAGTTCTTCCATTTAAGGGGTCCCAAAATCGCCAGGGTTTATAAAAATTGGGCAAAGATTAAAACAAAAGTTTGGAAAAAAATTACTAGCTTTGTTTTAATATTTTTAAAGTATTACACTTTTTGATTTTTAGAAAAAAATTATGTTTTATGTTTTGTTTTGATTGTTTCACCCTTTGAATAAGAAAACAATTAACATTGCATTTATATTTTTGTTACTGATAGGATTTTTATTATATGGAGCAGTTGCCGGTGCTTATTCAGCTATTGACCCCTACTCGGCCCATTCATCATCATTGACCCCCTCTAAAATTGCATCGAGAACGGAAACGGCGGTAGATACCGACCGCGTTGGAAAACAATGATATATCGTAAACAGTGTTGCCATATCGGCGGAATTCCCGCCGTTTTCAGCGGATTTTGAACTCGTACGGCGGAAAAAATGAGTTTCGCGGACAGCGGAATAAACGGCGGGAATTAATTTAGTAAAACAGTAAAAGTTAGTAAAGCAGTTAACCTCCATTAATAAGTTGTCTTGCACAGATGTATATTTTGAAAATTTCTAATTCCATGTTACTAGCAAGAATAAATAATATAATACTTATACAATAAATTATATACTACCTGTAATCAATTGTTATTATTTTGCAAATTTTCATCCAAGTAATGCATTCTATACTATCGAAAAATTGAATTACAGGTTCAATAAAGCCACTATATTTCGCAATCATATTTTTGTTTTAATAGAATAAATTAATACAACATTTAAATATGGAAAAATAATTTATTTTACGTTTAGCGGATTTTCGGCGGAAACTGAAACGAACATGGCGGAATCTCTCTAAACCCATCTGGCAACACTGATCGTAAATTGTGTACATCTCTGTAAAAATGTTCGTCAACATCTCAGCAGCGATTTTCCTCACCCTTACGTAACTTTCTCTGTACAAACACTACGTGTGTGCTTCATAAATGGGAAAGTAAAACATTCAAGTAATAGCATTATTCATTCTAATAAATGCGAAATGATGTACACCACAATACAATATTTTTGAATATATCATGACATTACCAAATAAGTATGGCGATGTACTAATATGACGTGACTTGCAGTAAATTGTACAGCAGATCACATTGTTGAATAGTTACCAACTTTACCAGTCTCGTTTTCATTATTTTTTGGTAGGATTCAGGTTTATTTTTAGAAAAAAAACGAGAAGTTGCTAAAAAGGTGGACGAGACGGAGACGAAAGGATATGCCCAGTGTGTGCTCTGTTAAATGAACAATGTGATTTGCAGAGAGCCTGCCAGTTTCTATAATACCATAGTAAGAAAAGTGTGTATTTTATAAGATTTATTACACACAAGGGGCTTGTTTTGTTGTTGATATTTTGGCTGATATCGTCACGTGCCATTGCGTTAATAATACGCCCAAACGATAAACGGAGAATTAATGAGCAATCAACTGAATAAGTAAATGAGGATAAAACACGTCTAGGTACAGATAGGTGGAACTTAACAATTAGGAGAAGCATCTTTTATATTTCTGTTTATACTTTAAATTATTTATGCTGGGGTTCAATCAGCATAATAGTTATCTTAGGGTTCCATTTCTTCATCAATCTTATCCAACCTCTTAAAATGTTATATAGGTTTGCTGACATTTTTTCAGCAAAATAAAACTAAAAGATTCATTAATGTACTTGAAAATTGTGAAAAATCGTGAAGTTATCCATTTTAAAAGTTTTGTCAATTATACTCTGATGTATTTTCTTTTAAATGTTAAAAGATGCTTTTTTCTAATTCTTTCGATTTTTGAGGTGACTTAGCATTTCTTTACTGTTGCGTAACACCATGGATTATTGAGGTAAAGATTTAAATGTCGACTAATGACATTTTTAGTCCCAACGTCGCAGCTAAAATGTTTTATCTTCAAACGTATTTGAGATAATTAAGTTATTCCTTTCGTAAATTGTTGATTATTGTTTTTTCTAGGGAATCAATCAAACTAGCTGTTATTTCACATTTACTATATTCAGTAGAGCTTAAAGAGCTCGTTAGAAATTTTTAAAAAACTGTAATCGATTAATAAATTGTCTTAAATTGAAGTCAATATTTAAATATAACTGTTATTAGCGGCGGCGATGGTGTAACGGTTAGCGTACTGGACTGTTGTACCCAAGTTGGTGGGTTGAAACCCGATCGAAGCCGTGGATTTTTAAGGGCGAAAAAATCCTTCGTACGCCTTCCTTCGGAGGGGAAGTAAAGCCGGCTGTCCCATGTTCGTAGATTTACTTGCATGTAAAAGATCCTCAAGCCTAAATGTTGCCTCTGAGCTAAATTCAAATCACCTGTTTCTCGCCGAAGAAATACCTCCTTTCTCTCCTAGTTGGTGAAAGGAGCGTAGCGAAATTTGCGTGGTCAGACGGAAGAGCGGGCCTGATGGCCCGAGTTTCGCCACCTAAAATAAGGCAAATTCAATTCAATTCAATTCAATTCAATTAAGAGTCTTTCTCTAGAACAGAATGTTATAATTGTTTCATAAAAATTTTATTATTTTAATTATTTACTGAGATATTGCATTTCCCATTAAATATTGCATTGCATGTCATATGTCTATTATTACTATTTTTCGGGGTTACTTTTATTTGTACATGAAATAATTATAAAACATAATAATTTAGCTGAGAATATATCCTAGAAATCTCTGATTCAGAAACAAAATTCCCTTGAAAAAATGTTTACAAAAAGAGAAAGCAATATTGTTGAAACATCAGATTAGTCCGATGTCGACACTGATGACCTAATTTTCCAATCTTAGTCTTAATTTTCCATTTACGTATTGTGTTCCTACAATGTATTCCTTCTACGTACTACGTTATCTACTATGCTACGTACTCATCTCTTGGGACGATTTGCAGCACCAGCCAGCAGCATGCACAAGAAAAAAAGAGTACAAAGATCGTAGTTGATAACAAACATCTTGCCTGCATGGCTCATCGTGAGTGGCATGCAAACAATAAAATCTAGAGATATGATAACAATCAAAAGATATCCCGATAGTCTAATTCTAGGTACCATATGATTCAATCTTAAAATAAGGAAAACGCGAACAATATGTATTATTTTCATGAGAAATATCTTTATTACTAATTAAAATGGAACGAAAACATTACTATTTTAGAAACCTAATTTTTTGAATGTTAATTAATTTATTATTTATTAAAGTTATTATTTATTAATTATGAGAGTTTGCTTAAATTTTAAATTTTTTTAAGGATCTTAAGGACACTGTTTCGAAATGGCAGCGAATTTCGTAGAACATCATTCAAATGTTAGCTTCTATAAAGTCAGATTATTGAAGCAACGTTATAAGTTTATAAAATTAAAATAAATTATATTTAACTAAGAAAATGTCAAACTGAGTAAATAACACGATTCTATTATCTATATAATAAATATACAATACATAATGCATTGTAAATATTTTATGACTTTGGACATAGAGACACATTTACAATGTGTAAAATACGAATTCAAACCCTTTTGTGCATAAACAAGTTTCTAAATATACATTCGTGAGTCATGATATAAAGAAATGTAAATAAATTTTAAATAACATAACTATTACACAGAGTCTATACCAAAAAAGTACACTGACGTTTGTTTCATATACGAATACAGTAAGCTGGTTCAATTATGCAGAATGAAATAATTATAAACGTTGTCATTGCGAACAATAGTACTTAATATAAGAGCTATTGCAGCTTTCGATGGCTTAGCCATCATCATCAGATGTCTGATACAAGAAGAAAAAACAAAACATTAAAACGTGAATATTCCTTTGATTTTACAACAAGATTTAAAATAAAGGTTACATATAACTTACAAATTTTTTGGAAAATATATTTAACATTTTAGAAACTGGAAGAAAGAAAAAAGTGGGGGGGGGTTAAGTCATTAATACTAAAGAAAAGCGAATGAAATAGCAATAGGACACTTAAAAATTTTTAAACAGAAAACATAGAAATGTAAGTTGAGCCATTCCTTACCTGCAGAATAGAAGCCACAAAACAACTACGCGGGGTCGGGCGAGCCAAGGGGCTTAAATACAATTATGCAGTCTAATAATAGCAAAACGACATCCGCTGTTGCTATCAGCTCAACGCAAAGCGTAAAATGTAACTTATCAAGCGCAATAAAAAATATACGAGTAGACACCTTGATCATCCAAAATTCAAGACCGGAAAATGTGATACGTAATATCCAATGCAACGCGAATCAATGAAGCCACTCGAAGGGCATTCTCACCCGAAAGCGAAGTCCCACAGACGGACGTCAGGGGGCGTGGCGAGGCGTCAAAGGGCCCTGCAAGGCAACACAGAGACCTACGAGGCGTCGAAGGACCCTGAGAGTCGTGGGAGGGTAGGAGTACCAGAGGCTCCCTGCTATCACGGCCTCTCTTCGCACTGCTCTCTAGAGTCCGCCTTCGTGCTAAGCACGTTACCTGCCTTATCGTTGATATATCGAATAAAAGATTATGCCGACTGATTGACTGCATGAGTCAGTGGCAAGATAAAATAATGTGAATACATACATCATTTTAGGTAGTGAATTGTAATAAATTTATAATTTATATTAGGTTTCAATATATTTCCGATTTCTAGGGAATCTGACTAAATTTATACTGATTACTTTTATTAATTTCAAATATTTTATTAAATTCTCTAAAGTTTTTAAATATTTTTTAATTTCGTTCATATTTTAATTATTTAGAGAGTGCAACGAAAATGAAACCCACGTTTGTCTTTAAGCGTCCTTTCATCTACCCATGGAAGAAATGTGAAGAGTTGTATGATGTGTGTTATGTTGAGTCTTTTGGAAGTGCTGTTACTTCATACTTATGTGGCATGTGCATCGTATAATGATGGACAGTGGGTGTGGGGGCTGGTCGCGTGCGGTCATATACAATCACGTCCAGTGGTAGGAAATGTTGCTTGTGATTCATATTCAATAACAGCTTTATTAAAACCACGTGGGTGATTTATTCTGCTGGCTAAGTGAAATAGATTTGTGCCTTTGCCTAAGGGTTGGCCCCCCTGAGTTACGGGAAATATTTCGTAGTCCCAGTGGCTGAACTCGTAATTGGTTGACCTTGCTCATACTATGGAGCTGCAATAAAAATATTGTTGGATTGATTGATTGATTAGTGACTCGGCGCGTCAACTGCTAAGGTGATTATAACCGTAAGTGTAGTGCTGGTGCTTTCCAGAGGTGACCTCCCGTTGGATGGTGAAATCTACTGCCGACTTACCCTCGTCTAATCAGGTTTCCCTCAACAAGGTATCTCCCACCTGCAGGGCATCGCCCCAGCCGAGACACACTGTAAGTTCCCGACCGGTCTCATGACAAGTGTGGTAATGTTGTAAGTGTACGTGTGTGTAAGAGGGTGAGGATAGAGCAAGGAAGAGGAAGGAAAGATTGCGCTCTGTCCATGGTCCATTTGTTAGGGTACTGCTCCGGCATTAGCCTGGTGTTGATTGAGAAACCCCGGAAAACTACCGATTAGAGCAGCCGGCTGCTAGAATTCTCCTCCAGAGGGCGACCTAGGAGCCCTTCGACCCCTTCGACCTAGCTACGTAGGTAGTTTTGAAAATCCTACCACCGTCGCGACTCGAAGCCTACGACCTCCCGGTCAGACATCAACTGATGCCCTGAGACACCTCGCTCTCCGTAGTGGGAGCAAGGTCATCCCATTACGTGTCCACCTCTCCCGGTTTGTATACATATGTTGTCTTCTTTGGTCCTATCTTCCACATACGGAAGTTAGGTGACCCATAACGGGTTTTCTTGGGATAAATTATTGAGGGTGGTTTCCCGTTGCCTTCCCTGATATGATGATAGGGGGTGAAAGGACGAACACAATACAACCATGCCCGAGGCGGGACTCGAACCCGCGATCTTTCGGTACGAGATTGCTACGGCACTACTGCCTTATCGATCTCGGCCACCGGATCGGCATATAATGTTGTAAGCGATAGAAAATGGTTTGTTGTGTTAATTCGTAGTATCGTGGCTGTATTGAAGACTACGAAAAAAGAGTCGTGCCAATTGAAAACTCGTGTAATTGGACTAGCGGTATCTTTAATAAACAGAACATACAATAGAATCTAGAGCAAGAACAAAACAAAAATTTGAATAATTTGATTAGCCAAAAAAAAAAAAAAAAAAAACACAACAACAACAACAACAACAATAATAATAGCAACAACAATAATAATAATATTACTATTATTATTTTTACTATTATTATTGTTTTTCAAAATTTCATCAAATTTCACGTATGTTACACTCCATTGAATGCAACATGCTAAGATTGTATCTTAATGATAAAAAAGTAAAGAAGAACCAAACATCAAGTATACTAAGTTAACCGTTGTGTGCTCCGTTAAGCACTTAACAACAATGTTCTTATACATCAGTCTCACTACACTCTGTATTAAATTAATTACACATTTGTTTATGCTAAAGTTAGTGAGAGCACTGGAAGAGGACGCCACGCGCAATCATAACGTTCTTATTGAAAGAACAGCTCGGGGTAGCGTGTGAGGACAATGAAATGGCGGTTATGTCTTACCAGCTTGGCGAACTCAAAGTTTCTCGTAGCCTTGGCAAAGAAAGGAAGACGAATAAGAAAGGCGATTGCTACAGACCTTTGATCGGGGCCGTGGCTTCCTGACGGCAGGTAGACCAGCCATGCAGAACTTGCATCTACGCTCAGGTCCGCCTGTCTTTCGTGACCGACCGTAGTGGAAAGAGGTGGGCGATTTACACCGGCGCACCGATTTTCGTTCGTTCTGCGCAGCGCCAGTTTGCGTCACGAACCACGTGACCACGGCACGGGCGCTTGTTTTGAAAATCCAGACAAGACGATGGCCGCCATGATGCATGGAAAGCGAGAAGTGTTGAGAAACATTTTGTAAGTGGTACAAAGTGATAATTTTTAACGGTGGCCAACCAAAAATAACACGATGATGGTGTAAAAGATTCAATATTTAAAATAAATGCTTCATATATCTGTTTCAATGACTGGCATCACAGGGTGATAATTTTGGTATGTAGCTGCATTTAAAATTGCCGCTAATTTGTGGCGTTAACTGGTGCCTGAAGCTCTTTGGCTGAAGCCGAACACCAAGCGCAAGAGCTCCGCCTGGACGTGGCTACATCAGGCATCATCGGTGCTCCAACATCGAAGACCACGGTGCCATTGCGCTATTACCGTTGCGTTCTAACAACTATTTTCTTTTTATTTCTTCATTTCTTAAAATTATTTTAAAATTATTTCTTCATTTCTTAAAATTATTTTAAAATTATTTCTTCATTTCTGAAAATTATTTTAAAATTAATTATTTTTATTAATTTTTTATGTATCTTTTATTTATTTTGTATTTATTTATTTATGTTTATTTGTTGTTGTAAATGAGAATGCACCTGCTCCTTACACCACACGCACGTCCACTGCTCCAACAGCTCACTTTCCCCAACCTCTTTCCGCTGTCGCGCCCAAAACCTTTGAGCCCGTCAGCACGTCACTGTTGCGTCATGAAGGGGTGGCGCGTCCCTCCCGGCTGTCTAGGACGGGGCCTTGCAGCTCTCCATCAAACCCGGGAGCAAAGCTGGATGGTGCTACGACAGGATGCGCTAGTGCCATCGGATGCTGCTGCAGGTTAGGCTCGCCAACTTTCCCCACATTCAAGTTGGCTAATTTGTGAGAAACATGAAAAGTGTCTTCTAAATATAATACATATATACATATAAGAAACCTACACAGATAATAATTCAAAACACATACATATAAGAAACCTCTGAAGAAGGCGCGAACATCAACACGACTTCCTACCGACGCGCCTAAGAATCAGAAGAAGGAGTTTAGGTCCGGGGTCCGTTTATATACTTTCTGGACCGGCTGACAGAACTGCGTCATTTCGCTGTTTCCGCCGACGCGTTTCCACAGCTATCCTGTCTACGGGGTTTACATGTTTGCCCCAAGTGGTCTACGGGGTTTACAAGTGGCCAGCCCCCACACGGCACCCCTTCCCTTCCGCTCCTTAGGTTTGCCATTGTTCAGCCCGGCGTCTCTTCCCGCCAGCGCTGTCCATGAGCATGAAATGCACGTGGCTAATATTAGGTACGTTTGTACAAAGCGACTGATATGACGCCACAGTAGCAAGGTCGCGTTCAGTCGCTGCCTGGAGGAGAATTCCAGAGTCCCGCTCGCCTGGTTTAGGCGATCAACACCAGGCGAATGCCGGAGCAGTCCCCTAACAAATGGGCCACGGACCGCGTGCGTTCTTTCCTTTCTCTTCTTTATCCTATCCTCACCCCTTACTTACACACATTTACTCTCATATCACAAAAACGGCGTAAATTAGTGAAGCAAATCACAAAACATTGCAACGTGTCTGTTTCGACAAGTTAGTCAAGCAAATCAGAACATGATTGCAGCACGCCATTATCAATTAGTGATACTAAAACAGCCCATATTTTCTCGCATTATTTTTGAATTATGAAAAATTGCAAATTTAGAGAGTTTAAGGTAAAATAGATCTGCGGCATTCATTATTTTGTGGGAAAAAACTAAAGAATAAACTTTGAGCGGTTTTTAAGGAAATGTTTATTTAATAAATTGCTTAAATTTAAAACACAAATTTCACAAAAAAATTGTCGTTTTTTTTAAAAAAATCGCCAAAAATCGCTGCTGCTAAGTCGTTAGAAATGGAAAGAAAATGCACCCCGAAACCGTTAGGAAAGTGCTAACAAACGAAGGGTTTAATAGAAGTGTGACAAGGGAAAAGCCATTTATAAGAGACTTCAATAGAAAGAAAAGTCTGGAATTCGCGAAGCAGTAAGTGAACAAGTGCTGAGAGGGGTGGTCAAATGTTATATTTGGTGACGACAAAATGTTTACCTTGTGGCAATCAGAAGGCATAACTAGGATACAGCGCAAGTCAACGAATATTTGAAACAACGAAGTCAGAAATAGGCTGTAAAGCTTGGTGGATGCAATAACATGGTGCGGGAGTGTATATCGTCGTCTGGAGTTTGAGAATTGGGGTTTTCAGAAGAACTAATGACACGGGAAGATTATCTTCAGTTTCTCAAGTAATTTTTGCATTAATTTGCGGATACTCTCGAAAAACAAGATACCGTTATTGATATATTCAATTGTATTACGACAATTACACAAAAAATAGAAAGCCTGCAGCTATTGTCTGCATCTGGCAACTCTACAACTGCACCAAGCTCTTGGAAACATTTTCAGAAAAGAGGATTTGAAGAGGAGAATGGACGAAAGAATGATATCTACAGACAGATCATACGTAAAAAATACTGCAAGTATGCCGAATCGATTGAAAGAAATTATTTCGTAGAAAGGTTATCCTACCAAGTATTGGCATAATAATAAAATACAACAATTGTTAATTTAAGAAGTGACCGAATATTAAAATAATTCTATTAATATTGCGTTTTTTATGATTTTGTTCCATTCATGCTAACATGATTTTTGTTTCATTTGGTACATACTTTCCTGCTATAAAAAACGTTTGTTTTGGTTATTCTTTGATCTTCCCATCATGTGAATTCAACGTGAAAATTGAAGTTATAGTCAGGAGAATTGTACATAATATTTTGAAATTGAGAGCTTTTAAAAGACAGGTATTTCACTCATGCAAGCAGTGATAAGTCAGAAGTTTCTTCGAAAACCGATAAAAAAATAATCAACGAGTAAACTTTCCGGTTTTATTAAATCGCTTCTAGCAGCTAAGAAGCTAAATAAAATGTAGATACGAATGTTTAAACAGTGGGACCAGTTTTCAGATATATGATTTCATTTCGATCAGTCCTTTCTTGACATTCGTGAATTCAGACGTATATTATTACGAGGAATGTTAATGTGTAATGGCCATGAACTGTGTGTGTTATTGTTTTTTGTTCGAAGTACCATTCAGAGCCATTTTGATATGTCTTCTAGGAACGTGAAAAGTGAAATACTAATTCATCCGCTTCGAGTGAAATACGTTAAAATAATCAGGGAGAGAAACGATGAAAAAAAATATTACCCTGACTCTCTGCCGAATGCTCTCATTTATAGTTTGTGTGTCTCTGTTCTGTCCTAAAGTGATAAGTGATGAGTGTACGTACAGTGAAATAGTATTGTATTGTAGAAATGCAATTGTTGGCTTTGAGAAAGAAAAAAACGTTAATATTACATCCGTCTCTATAGTGGAAAGTGATATGAGATCGATAGATGCTGCAGATTTTGGTACCTTCAGAAATCTGATTGACTTGTATATAAGCAATAGTGTGTTTCCATACTCCAGACTTGAAGGATTTTTTACTCTTTTGAAACACGTACAAGCACTCACAATTATATCGTCGAATATTCCTGATGATCTTGGAATTATGTTCCCTGACAACACTAGTATCAAAGAGCTGAAAATATTTAAAAACAACTTCAGATTTATATCGTGGAATTTTCCTCACCGTTTCCCGTTTGTGCGAGAAGTCGATTTGAGTCACAACAAAATTTCTAAAATCGATTTCCGACCAATGTCGAATGGTACAAAAAGTAAACCTAGTAGTGCACTTTCTCATTTACCGTATTTGTCTTCGATATCTTTACGCAACAATAGCCTAAAATATCTTAGTAATTTTACTTTTACAAATCTTAGCCAAATAAGAATTATTAATCTTTCTTTCAATCAGATTGAAAAGATAGAGAGAATTGCCTTCAATATTAGTGATGGGACCCACGGTTCCTCGTTAAACCTCTCCCGCAACGCGTTGGCACTAGTTGAAGACGGGACCTTCAGTTTGTGTTCGCGGGTCTCAGTGTTGGATCTGTCGAGCAACGGAATCATGCGACTACAAACTAACGCATTCCAAGGGCTATCGTCCCTCGAGGACCTGCTTTTGGGGAAGAACAAAATCAACAGCGTCTCCCCAGGGCTGTTCGGGCCCCTGGGGTCGCTGAGGCGTTTGGACCTGAGTGGCAACGTCATTTTTCAGATTCAAGATGGCGCCTTTGCGTGCAATTATCAACTCGTCGACCTGCGTCTCCGAAGCAACCGGTTGAGGCACCTCACCTGCGCTTCTTTCTTCAACTTGACCTCTTTGCAGTCGCTTGACCTCTCTGGAAACTCTCTGGGAGCCTTTCGATTTGCAGATTTCTCTCATCTGAAGAACTTGAATACTCTTTTACTGGACCTTCATTATGGCAGCGAATGTGATTGCAGAGTGTTTCAGCAAATGAAGGAGAGAGACGTCAAACTAAATATCAACTTCACTTCCTTGAGTGATAACTGCAGCATGTACTGGGAGCACTATGTATCCTCGAATCAACATTGGGGAAGGGAGTGTTCAGGGTCGGTGACAGCTGACGTGTGCCAATTGCTGCCTGATAAGAAGGAAGCGGAGGTAGAGGAAGCGGGGGATACAGGAGGAAGCGACGGTGGGGATGGAGAAGGGCGTTCACCGGGAGGCGTGCAATGGGAAGGTCAGGGAGACACAGCGCCAGGGAGAGAGGAGAACGATGGGGGAAGGCAGGATCAGGGAGATAACGAGGGAGAAGAGGAAGCTGTAGAAGGTGAGGGAAGTGGAGGCGCAGGGATAGAGAGGGAACAATGGAGGAGTAGAGGAGGAGACGACAGAGGAGAGGAAATAGGTGAAGAAAGGGACGGAGAAGGGGAAGAAGGAATTGAGAGTGGAGTAGATGAAGGATCAAGGGAGAAAGATAAAGAAGTTTTGGTGGATACGGAGGAAGGTGAACGAGGTAGTGCTGGGAGAGATAGTGAAGATGGGGGAGAAACGAAATTCGTAGGAGAAAGAACAACGGCTGTAGGTGGAGGGACTGAAGACGACAAAGAAGGTGTGGGAACAGAACGTCCAGAAGGAGGAAATGGGAGAGATGCAATAGTCGGGAGTTCAGACGAAGAAGGAACACGGACAGCGTCGTTGGATGGAGAGGAAGGTGAAACCGGAAGCGGAGAAGATGCAGAGGCAAAAGAGGAAGGGGGAAGAAGAGGGTCGGATGCAACTGGGTGGGGGGAAGAAGAAGAAGACGAACAAGCTGCAGAAAGAGAAGGAGGAAGTGGGAGTGGTGCTGGAGGAGAGTTGGTGGGCGGGCAGGCGAGTGACGCCGGACGTGAGGAGGGCAGCGACGTGGAGTGGGGCGGTGGGTGGGCGCTGGGG
>BOPP01000338.1:188674-207939 GCA_017312745.1 Gryllus bimaculatus | reverse complement strand
CCGACGGAGTGGGCGGGGCGAGGGGGCGGCGGGGGGTGCTGGTGCGTGGGGGGCGGTGGGGGCGGTGGGGGCGTGGTGGGGGAGTAGGGCGGGCGCGAGGCCGCGGAGCACGAGTAGCGCAGGTAGACTTCCTAGGAGTGACGCTCAATTGGTGCGCGCGCACGCCGCGCCACCGACGCCGCGCGCGCCATCCGCCACACCCCTCCGCCGCCTACAGAACCGGCGCCGAAAGAGGAAGACGACGAAGACGGAGGGCGATCTACAGAGCCTCGCCGCTGGCCCAAGATAAGCACGGTACGCTTCTTTGTTTTAACTGTTTGCACGATTCCACTTACCTGGGATTTTTACTGAGGGAAAAACGTATTCAGGCCATTCACAATGCACACATAATTATTTATCATAAGATTAATTAAAAACAATTAATAACATACATAATTATTATTATTATATATTATTATAATTATTATTTAATAATTTTTATGACATTTTATTAGTATTATTAATTATGTAAGTTGTTGTAATTTTTGCAATTATAGTCACTTAATGCACCGGTATAGCCCATTTGCAGTTCTAATAATGTATGTAGTATGTATGCAACATGAGCATGGTGTTCATATAAAAGTTAGGATGAGTTCTAAGCGGATTGTTTACAATGCGTTTGCGTACATAACAGCGTATAGGCTAATTTAAATATTGGGCAAGCTTCAAGTTATGTGCTTAGGCTTTAAGTAAGATATAAGAAATGAACCAATCAGCAGTAGGTTTAACTCAAAATGAGAATCTAAAAGGAGGGCGAAGTCAATAGATTAACTTACGCCCTTTGGGCGCGTGGAACAGTCGATACTCGAAATCGATTCTCACATCAACCAATAGTAAACTAGAATGTTCACAGCAAGTAGAACTTATTTCGCTTACGTTTATGTGACATTGTGAATCTTCAGTGTATATTATGTTAATGTTTACGACTATGCGTTATGTTTTTATTGTTTGCTGTGTGAATGGGCTTTATCTTTTAGTAAGTTTTTTGGGTCTTCTCTGGAGAGAGCTTTTAATTGAGAAGGTCTTGGCTTGGTCAAGCCTTGCACTGGTACGCCTTTGAATACATGTTCACTTTATTCTTCATTATTTGAAATTCCTCGGGATTTTTGCAAAAAAATGTATTTATAATGGTTCTCAAAATCCATCGTCTTGAGCAGGCACAAGTTGTAATAACACGAATCACATGTATTTCAAAGTATTTTTCTGTAGTAGTTAATTATGAAAATACAAGGAGGTCATTAAACATACTTATACATTATTATGGATAGGTCATGCTTTGACCTGGAGGAAGGCAAAATAGATATTTTTTTGACCCTTCTGGTTTTGAAATAGTAAATAGCAGTTTACCATAGAGTTGTATAAGAAAATTAAATCTTTACAATTAGGAATTTCAGAACATATTCATGTACTAGAGAAATTAACTCTGCTGCAGTTGCATTTTGCAGGCGATTGGTTGATATACATTTCTGTTGTATTGTTTATATATTTACACGATTATAATACACATATATTTACAGACTTGTACGCAAGGGGAATAGGCATGTATGGTTTTTAATTTTTTATGTTGTTGTAAATGTCTAGATGGCTGAGGGTGATGTAGGTTAAAAATTCATCTCAAATTTACGTAAAACTCTGGAATTTTTACACTGAAGAAAAAATTATTGCTCTTCGTAGTATGTATGTTTGCCTCGCTCACAACGGTGCGCGTGGACACGCCCGCTTCGCCTTTTGGACGTTTTATTATTTGGTTCAATTGGATTTTTAAGCAACTGAAGGAATCAATATTATTACTCTAAGTTTGTCTATTTGCTCCGGCTTTCAGTAAGACTTGCTAGGCAATGCCTGCACCTCGTCGGCATTCTTTGTTTTACTTTTGTAATTTTTCATTATTAACGGCACGATTTCTAACGTTTTAACGTTTGGTGATTTTCCACTTATTAAGGAAAGGGTTTTTAATAGTTTTGGCTTTTTCGTGATTTTACACTATATGGAAAAGGATTTTTAACGCACTGGGGGAAATATTACATTATAACTGTATATTGTAGACTGGCACGCTCATTTGCCTTTTTATGTTTCACTTTGTAGTTTCCATTACTGGGTCATCGGAATTTTTAATATTGAAGATAATTTTGTTTTTCTGCCTGTATGTTATACATTTCGAAGTCTGTTGTCTCATCAATGATTATCAATGAATGGCAATAAATAAGTCAATTGAGTTTTCTTAGATACATAATGTTTAATTTTATTTGAAACAATATTACTTATGATTTTTCATACAAAGAAATATGTAATGATATAAAAAGAAATAATTTTTATATTTGTAATATAATTCATCAATTTTATTTGAAATTTGCAAAAGTATTATAAAATGTCGTATGTACTCGTAGCACAATGCATTAAAAAGTTTTCATTAAAATCACTTTCAATAAAGCTTGTAATGCAGTAATAATAGGTTTTATTAATACTATGATTTACATATTCGTTAAACGGTTTTTGCTGCTTAAATTTTGTGAGCTAGCAGTTAAGATAACAAAAATTAGAAGTACATTTTGATCCAAAATTAATATATATTGAAATAAATACAAGGTGAATAATTAAGATAAAAAATTTATAGTCTGTCTGGGTTCAGAAGGGTGCACTATAATGGCTATCTGTCTGATCGGGTATGATGGATTATGGTTTGAAGTAGATAATTTAATAATATTCGTTTTGGTAACATTTATAATTTCTTAATGGAAAATCATGCAAAAATGGAAAATATTTTTACTTTGCGTAGTTTTGAAATAAAGGGAAAATATGCTTAAAAATGTCATTTTCCCCAATCAGAGTCCATGCCGTTTACCTTCTATGATACAGCATCTGCGTCATGTTACCCATTATAAAACACGTTCGCCGGGCGTAATTAGTCAAGATAGAGAAGTTTTGCAGTGTAAAGAATATTAAAAACAACTTTTCTCTAGTGATTTTTGTGAACGAGAGCATTCTAGATGAATTCGTTCAAAATATATACGTATGAGAAACTGAACGCAAATTGACTGACATTGTTGATATTATACGTTTAAAGTGAAAATTGAAAAATGTTAAAAGAGTACATTTACATTGACGGTGTGTATCAATTTAAATTGAAAAATTGTTAAAATTCGAAAATGTCAAAAATTGCAAATTTTAGTTTGTTCTCTAGGCTATGCACAATAATTCCTCTAATCTTTTAGTCTTTGGATATTGGCTTTCTGGCAATCATTAATTTTTGGCAGCTATGGAAATTATGTTGCATTTTTTACATGATTTGCATATTTTTGCCTTTTCCCTCTGTTTACTGCGGTCTTTCTTTCTTTCTTTTAATGACAAATGTTTACCAAATATTACTCTTGTCTGCGTAAAAAAGTGACAAGAAGGAGCAGAGTAAACGAAGCACAGCACCAAAGACATTTATCCATGGTTTGCGTGCAACGCATCCTGAACGGGATGCCACGGTGTGTTTTTTAGTGCGTGTGTAACTAACTCTTCATGAGAAAACACTCTGAATAAGAAAAACACAGGCAATTAATTTCCTTCCATATTTCAAGGTTTTTTCTAAACGGTGTTTTTACAAATACAAGATAATAAATACAATCTTTTTTTAAACTAATTATCTTCGACTAAAATTAGGTTTTATGGTGCTAATCAATACATAAACCGTGCTTTCGTTGCGTCAAGTAATATGTAAATGTAATAAACTATCTTATTAAATAAATATAATAATCCATCTAACAGTATTTACATGGCGGGCTTTCTTTGGCCTAACACTCATTAAAGCTCTATATCTTTAAGATTTAACAAACTGTATACAAAACATGTGTTCGAAAATTCTGGGTCAAGATTAATTACATCGGACAGACGTAGCTTGACGCAATACGAATCTAGTATTGGTGAAGGCTTATCTCCCTTTCCGACTCGAAATATATTCGTACAAAGCGATCTTTCTGGATTCTCAATATAGTACCAAGAAAACTGTCTGAAGTAATGTATTTATATAGTGCTAAATCTGGGACGGGCGGCATTTTCAGTTTTATCGTCTTTTGTTTACTTTTCAGCCACGAATCTAAAGGAAGTTTCAAAAAGAACGGCTATAAAGACAAACGTTTAAAAAGAGAGGATGTAAGCATCATCAGCTACAACGATAGAGGAAAATATAAAAAAATAACTTATTTTCGAGGGCAAGAGTAAACAGAGAGGTATTATTCAGCTTAGATCGTAGAGGAGCGGGATGGCTTTGGTAGGATTCTTTCCATTCGCCGAAGGTAGGTCAAACGCGTACAGGAAATGCTAAGTAATAAGCTTCATGTTATTTTACTTTGAGATTTCGCTCTACCAAAGCTCTTCGTCATATGGAGTGTTTTCCTTGAGAATATTCACCAGGAAAAATGAGTTTCGTTTTTCCCCATGTCAATACGGCAGTTGGTGTGTTTATCGTGGTTTTCAAAATACGAGGCATGTGGGTGAGAATATATTAGCCGTTGTTGGTCGGTAGTACCAAGCTTAGACTTGTGCAGCAGAATCTGTACATGCTTCTGCTTCAAAGCTACTTTATTTTTTATTTTTTAAAATTTTTTTGTGGATAGTGTTCTCATGTTATGTTTTTTATCATCTTTTGTCTTCGTTTCGGTCACTTGATTTAGTTTTGTAACCAGTTTTCGTGAACGCATCGTTTTAATTTTCTATTATTATACTAAGAAGTAACTAGCTATGAGCATGGATCATTCTCTAAATTCTTGCAATGAAATTTTGTTAATCAATTTTTCGAGAGCCATGACTGCTGATGACATAGAAATTCTCAAGAAGACTGAGGCATGAAGCACACAAGTATCAAGTGACTGGGGAAATTGACTCCAGGCAAAAGCATGACTTGGTCGAGTTTTTGCGCGCCTTCGCGCAACTCGTTTGCGAACTTCTGAAGGCTCTGATCGCTGTAAGGAATCCCGCTCCTGTCCGCTTTGGTACAGTCTAGACGTAGGCATTCGCTGCTACTGTGATGTATTTTTTTATTTTGCATTGACAACTTGATGTCACCATTTTTCTTTATTACATATTCATTTAGCCCGTAATTTTAAAAATGGTCTTTTCTTTAAAAGCTTTGGTGCTGGATTGAGATACTTTCAGGCGCGGATCCACGTGGAGGGAAATGAGGGATAATCTTCCCCCGCTACCAAGATTTTAGTAACTTAATTTTAACGGAAGAAATTTCAGAGCAAAATATTTCGTATAAACATTAAAGGAATAAAAATTGTATGCAAACATACTCACCAGTTTTAGCACTGCGTATTGTATATGATGTGTGATTGACGACCATTCGACCTAAAAATTTTGAATAAAAAAAATTCGCCTCTAAAAATCGTGTCTGGATCGCGCGCCTGATATTTTCTATTTTAATTCTTTAAGTTTCAAGGCGTGATCTTCAGCATACTTTGCCTATTTAACATTGGCAACATTAATTCACGTTTTCCTATTTGGTAATACAATAGGTTGTTTTCATTCCTCACATTTTAATGAAAGCATTTTGAGAAGTCACTTTTTATTTACAAGAAAACAATATTTCGTACCTAATCAATTGTTGAGGTTAATTTGCTTTTTAAGAAATTTTTAGTGAATTGCAATATCAACTTTTTCGGTGTTTAGAAGCCATTGTTCCCGATGTTAACGAGTTGTCGTATGTTTAGAGGTTGTCGCATGGTCTAACGAGTTTGTCGAATGTCTAACGAGTTGTGAATGTCTAACGAGTTGTCGATGTTCTAAGCGAGTTGTCGAATGGTTAAGAGTTGTCGAATGTCTAAGAGTTGTCGAATGTTAACGAGTTGTCAAAATAAAGAATGTTAAGAGTTTGTCGAATGTCTAAGAGTTGTCGAAGTTAACGAAGTTGTCGAATGTTAACGAGTTGTCGAATGTCTAACGAGTTGTCGAATGTCTTAACGAGTTGTCGAATGTCTAAAGAGTTGTCGAATGGTTCTAAAGAGTTGTCGAATGTCTACGAGTTGTCGAATGTCTAACGAGGTTTGTCGAAATGTCTTAACGAGTTGTCGAATGTCTACGAGTTGTCGAATGTTAAGAGTTGTCGAATGTCTAACGAGTTGGTCGAATGTTATAACGAGTTGTCGAATGTTAACGAGTTGTCGAATGTCTACGAGTTGTCGTAATGTCTACGAGTTGTCGAATGTCTAACGAGTTGTGAATGTCTCACGGAGTTGTTTGAATGTTAACGAGTTGTCGAATGTTAACGGGTTGTCGAATGTCTACGAGTTGTCGAATGTCTTAACGAGTTTCGAATGTCTAACGAGTTGTCGAATGTTAACGAGTTGTCGAATGTTAACGAGTTGTGGAATGTTAAGAGTTTGTCGATTGTCTAACGAGTTGTCGAATGTTAAGAGTTTGTGCGAATGTTTACGAGTTGTCGGAATGTTAACGAGTTGTCGATGTCTAACGAGTTGTCGAATGTCTAACGAGATTGTAGAATGTCTAACGAGTTGTCGAATGTTAACGAGTTGTCGAAATGTTAACGAGTTGTCGAATGTCTAACGAGTTGGTCGAATGTTAAGAGTTGATCGATGTCTAACGAGTTTGTCGAATGTCTAAGAGTTGTCATGTTAACGAGTTTGTCGAATGGTCTAACGAGTTTTTGTCGAATGTCTAACGAGTTGTCGATTGTCCTACGGTTGTCGAATGTCTAAGCGAGTTTGGTCGAATGTCTAACGAGTTTGTCGAATGTTAACGAGTTGTGAATGTCTACGAGTTTGTCGATGTCTAGAGTTGTGAATGTCTAAGCGAGTTGTCGAATGTCTAACGAGTTGGTCGAATGTCTACGAGGTTGTCGAATGTCTAAACGAGTTGTGACATGTTTTTACGAGTTGGTCCGAATGTCTAATGAGTTGTCTAATGTCTATGAGTTTGTTCGATGTCTAATGGTTGTTGATGTTAATGAGTTGTCGATGTCTAATGAGTTGTCGAATTGTCTAATGAGTTGTCGAATGTCTAATGAGTTGTCGAATGTCTAATGAGTTGTCGAATGTCTAATGAGTTGTCGAATGTCTCATGAGTTGTCGATGTCTACTGAGTTGTCGATGTCTAATGAGTTGTCGAAATGTTTATGAGTTGTCGGGGAATGTCTACGAGTTTTTTGTCGAATGTTAAACGGTTGTCGATGTCTAATGAGTTGTCGAATGTTATATGAGTTGTAGAATGTCTAATGAGTTGTCGAATGTTCTAATGAGTTTGTCGAATGTTCTAAATGAGTTGTCGAATTTGTCTAATGAGTTGTCGAATGTCTAATGAGTTGTCGAATGTCTAATGGTTGTGAATGTCTAATGAGTTGTAGAATGTCTTAATGAGTTGTCGATGTCTAATGAGTTGTGCGAATGTCTAATGAGTTGTCGAATGTTCTAATGAGTTGTGAATTCTAATGAGTTTGTGATGTCTAATGAGTTTGTTTTGTTCGAATGTATAATGAAGTTTGTCGATTGTCTAATGAGTTGTCGAGTAGCAGTAAATGCTTTGGAGAAAATGCTTTATCCAATTTATTCCTTACTTTAATCCTCATCTTGAATTTTATTGTTTTCGGGTGGGGCGATACGGCAACTATATTTTACGCTCGGTTAGGCGCGGAGCACGAGTACGCGCAGGTAGACTTCTCGCGAGTGACGCTCAATTGGCTGCCGCCCACGCCGCCGCCACCGCCGCCGCCGCGCCCCATCCGCCACCACCACCTCCGCCGCCACCAGACGGCGCCGAAAGAGGAAGACGACGAAGACGACGCCGTCTACCAAGAGCCTCGCCCCTGGCCCAAGATAAGCCACGGTACGCCTTCTTCTGTTTTACTTTTGCACGATTCCACTTACCTGGGATTTTTAACTGAGGGAAAAAAGTATTCAGGCCCATTCACAATGCAAACATAATTATTAACATAACAATTAATTAAAAACAATTAATAACATAACATATTATTATTATTAATATTATTATCAATATTATTATCAATATTATTATCATCTTTATTAGTATTATTATTAATGTAAGTGTTGTAATTTTTGCAATTATAGTCACTTAACTGCCACCGGGTCATACCCAATTGCAGTTCTAATAAATGTATGTAAGTATGTATCAACATAAGCATGGTGTTCATATAAAAGTTAGGACTACGTTCATAAGCGGACTTGTTTACAATGCGTTCGCATAAGCATAACACGTAATAGGCTACCTTTAAATATTGCAAGCTTCAAGCTTCTGTGCTTAGGCTTAAGTAAGATATAAGAAATGAACCAATCACAGTAGGTTAACTCAAAATCGAGAATCTAAAAAGGAGCGAAGTCAATAGATTAACTTACGCCATTTGGGCCGTGGACACAGTCGATACCTCGAAATCGATTCTCACATCCAACCAATAGTAAACTAGAATGTCTCACAGCCAATAGAAACTTATTTCGCTTACGTTTATGTTAGACATTGTGAATACTTCAGTGTATCACTTATGTTAATGTTTACGACTATGCGTTATGTTTATGTTTGCTGTGTGAATGGGCCTTTACTCTTTTAGTAAGTCTTTTTGCTCTTCTCTGGAGAGAGCTTCTCTAATTGAAGAAGGTCTTGGCTCTGGTCAAAGCCTTCGCACTGTACGCCTGAACACATGTTCACTTTATTCTTCACTTATTTGAAATTCTCGGGATTTTGAAAAAAATGTATTTATAATGGTCTCAAAATCATCGTCTTGAGCAGGCACAAGCTTGTAATACAGAATCACATGTATTTTCAAAGTATTTCTGTAGTAAGTTACTCTATGACAAATACAGGAGGTCATTAAACATACTATACATTATTATGGATAGGTCAGACACTTGACCTGGAGGAAGGCAAATAGATATTTTTTTGACCCATGTCCTGGGTTTGAAATAGTAAAAGCAGTTTAAACCATAGAGTTGTATAAGAAAATTAAATCTTTACAATAGGAATTTCAAGAACAATAATTCATGTACTAAGAGAAATTAACTCTGCTGCAGTTGCATTTTGCAGCGATTGGGTGATATACATTATTCTGTATGTATTGTTTATATATTTACACATATAATCACACATATATTTACAAAGACTTGTACCAAGGGGAATAGGCATGTAATGGTTTTTATTTTTTATGTTGTTGTAACATGTACTAGATGGCTGAGGTGATGTCGTTAAAAAAATTCAATCTCAACATTTACGTTAAAACTCTGGAATTTTTACAACTGAAGAAAAAATTATTGCTCTTGTAGTATGTATGTTTGCCTCGCTCACACACGGTGCGCGTGGACACACGCTCGCCTTTTGACGTTTTCACTTATTTGGTTCAATCGCGATTTTTAACAACTGAAGGAATCAAATTATTACTCTACGTTTGTCTATTTGCTCCGGCTCCAGTCAAAGACTTCGCACGCAATGCCTGCACCCTCGCTCGCATTCTTCTGTTTTACTTTTGTAATTTTTCACTTATTAACGACAACGATTTCTAACGTTTTACGTTTGTGATTTTCCACTTATTAAGGACAAGGGTTTTTAACGTTTTGCTTTCGTGATTTTACACCTATTATGGAAAAGGATTTTTAACCACTGGGGGAAAATATTACATTATACTGTATATCTGTAGACTGCACGCTCATTTGCCTTTTTATGTTTCACTTTTGTACGTTTCCACTTACTGGGTCAATCGAATTTTTAATAATTGAAGATAATTTTGTTTTTCTCCTGTATGTTAATACATTTCGAAGTCTGTTGTCCTCATCACTGATTATCAATGAATGCAATAAATAAGTCAAATTGAGTTTTCTTAGATACATAATGTTAATTTTATTTGTACAATTTACATTATGATTTTTCATACAAAGAAATATGTAATGATATAAAAAAGAAATAATTTTTATATTTGTAATATCAATTCAATTCAATTTTATTTGAAATTTGCAAAAGTACATTATAAAATGTCGTATGTACTCGTAGCACAATCATTAAAAAAAGTTTCATTAAAAATCACTTTCAATAAAGCTTGTAATGCAGTAATCAATAGGTTTCTATTAATACTAATGATTTTACAATTCGTTAACGTTTGCTGCTTAATTTGTGACAGCAGTTAAGATAACAAAAAATTACAAGTAACATTGACTCCAAAAATTAATATATATTGAAATACAATAACACAAGGTCCAAATAATTAAGATAAAAAATTATAGTCTGTCCTGGGTTCCAGAAGGGTGCACTAACATGGCTATCTGTCCTGATCGGGGTAATGAATGATTTGGGTTTGAAGTACGAAATTTAATATATTCGTTTTGGTAACATTTATAATTTCTTAATGGAAATCATGCAAAAATGGAAAAATATCACTTGCGTAGTTTCTGAAATAAAGGGAAAATATCTTAAAAAATGTCATTTTCAAAAATCAGAGTCCAATCCGTTAACCCTTCTATGATACCAGCCATCTCGTCATGTTACCCATTAAATAAAACACGTTCGCCGCGTAATTAGTCACAGATAGAGAAAGTTTTGCAGTGTAAAGAACATTAAAAAACGAACTTTTCTCTATCATTTTGTGAAACGCAGAGCATTCTAGATGAATTCGTTCAAAATATATAACGTAAATGAGAAACTGAACCAAATTGACTGCCATTTTGATATATACAGTTAAAAGATGAAAATTGAAAAAATGTTAAAAGAGTACATTTTACATTGACGTGTGTATCAATTTAATTGAAAAATTGTTAAAATTCGAAAAATGTCAAAAATTCAAATTTTAGTTTGTCTCCTCTAAGGCTATGCCACAATAATTCCTCTAATCTTTTAGTCTTCTGATATTGCTTTCTGGCAATCAATTAATTTTGGCACTAACATTATTGTTGCATTTTTAACATATTGCAATATTTTTGCCCTTTCCCTCTGTTACTCGTCTTTCTTTCTTCATTTTAATGCCAAATGTTTACACAAAATATACCTCCTTTCTGCGTAAAAAGTGACAAGAAGGAACCAGAGAAAACGAAGCAACACACCAAAGACATTTATCCATGGTTGCGTGAACCACATCCTGAACGGGATGCACGTGTGTTTTAGTGCGTGTGTAACTAACTACTTCATGAAGCAAAACACTCTGAATAAGAAAAAAACACAGGCAATTAATTTCCTTCACTATCTTCAAGGTTTCTTCTTAAACGTGTTTACAAATACAAAATAATAAAAATACAATACTTTTTTTAAATACTAATTATCTTCGACCTCAAAATTAGGATTTTAATGTGCTCACAATACAATAAACCGTCTTCGTTCCGTCAAGTAACTATGTAAATGTAATAAAACTATCTTATTACAACTAATTATAATCCATCTACAGTATTTACATCGCAGGGCTTTCCTCTTGGCTACACTCATTAAAAGCTCTATATCCCTTTAAGAATATATAAACAAACATGTATTCAAAACATGTGTTCGAAAACTCTGTCAAGATTAATTACATCGGACAGACGTAGCTTGACGCAATACGAATCTAGTATTGGTGAAAGGCTTATCTCACCTTTCCATCGAAATAAATATCGTACAAAGCGATCTTATCTGGATTCCTCAATACTAGTACACAAGAACACTGTCATGAAAGTAATGTGATTTCATATAGTGCTAATCTGGGACGGGCGGCATTTTCAGTTTTCTCGTCTTTGTTTACTTTTCAGCCAACACGAATCTAAAGGAAGTTTCAAAAAAGAACGGCTATAAAGACAAACATTTAAAAAGAGAGCATGTAACATCATCAGCTACAAACGTAAGAGGAAAATATAAAAAAATAACTTATCTTCGAGGGCAAGAGTAAACAGAGAGGTAACTTATTCAGCTTCAAGACCGAGAGGAGCGGGATGGCTTTGGGTAGGATTCTTTCCATTCGCCGAAGGTAGTCACACACGTACAGGAAATGCTAAAGTAATAAGCCTTCTGTATTTACTTTGAGATTTCCTCTACCAAACTCCTTCCCTCATATGGAGATGTTTTCCTGAAAGAAATTCACCAGGAAAATGAGTTATCGATTTTTCCCCCATGTCAATACGGCAGTTGTGTGTTTATCGTGGTTTTCAAAATACGAGCATCGTGGGTGACAATATATTACCGGTTGTTGGTCGGGTAGTACCCCAACTTAGACTTGTGCACAGAATCTGTACATGCTTCTGACTTCAAAGCTACTTTATTTTTTATTTTTTAAAATTTTCTTTGTGGATAGTGCTTCTCATGTTAATGTTTTTATCATCTTTTGTTTCGTTTCGGTCCACTTGTTTAAGTTTTGTAACCAGTTTCGTGAACGCATTCTTTTAATTTCTATTATTATCCTAAGAACTAACTAGCTATGAGCATGGATCATTCTCTAACATTTGCATGAATTTTGTTAATACTTTTCGAGCCATGACTGCTGATGACATGAAATCCTCAAGAACGACTGAGCATCAACAACACAAGTAATCAAGTGACTGGGGAAATCTGACCTCCAGGACAAAAGCAATTGAACTTGGCTCGAGATTTTTCGCCCCCTTCGCGCCACACTCGTTGCGAAATTCCTGAAGGCTCTGACCTCGCTGTAAGGAAATCCCGCTCCTGTGCCCTTTGTACAGTCTCAGACGTAGGCCATTCGCGCTACTGTGATGTAATTTTTCTATTTTGCATTGACAACTTGATGTCAACCATTTTTCTTTATTACATTATTCATTTCGCCGTAATTTTAAAAATCGTCTTTTCATTTAAAAGCTTTGGTGCTTGGATTGAGATATTTCAGGCGCGGATCCACGTGGAGGGAAATGAGGGAAATCTTCCCTACCAAGATTTTTCAGTAACTTAATTTTAACGGAACGAAACTTTCAAGCCAAAATATTTCCGTATAAACATTAAAAGGAATAAAATTGTATCACAACATAACCTCACCTGAGTTTAGCCTGCGTCATTGTATATGATCTGTGATTGACGACACATTCGACCAAAACATTTTGAATAAAAAAAATTCCCCTCCTAAAAATCGTGTCTGGATCCGCGCCTGGATAATTTCTCTAATTTTAATTCTTTAGTTCAAGGCGTGATCTTCAGCCATATTTCTATTTAACATGGCAACATTAATTCACTTTTCCTATGGTAAATACAATAGGTTGTTTCATTCCTCACATTTTATGAAAGCATTTTGAGAAGTCACTTTTATTTACAAAGAAAAACAATATTTCGTAACCTAAATCAAATTGTTGAGTTAATTTGCTTTAAGAAATATTTATGAATATCAATATACAACACTTTTTCCGTCGTTTAGAACATTGTCGAATGTCTAACGAGTTGTCGAAATGTCAACGAGTGTCGAATGTTCTAACTGAGTTGTCGGTGAGGTCCATGGTCTAACGAGTTTGTCGAATGTCTAACGAGTTGTCGAATGTCTAACGAGTTGTCACGATGTATTAAGCGAGTTGTCGAATGGTCTAACGAGTGTCGAATGTCTAAGAGTTGTCGTGTTAGAGTTGTCATAATTTAGAGTGCGATTGTCTAGATTGCATTACAAGTGTGAATTAACGAGTTGTCGAATGTCTAACGAGTGTCGAATGTCTAACCAGTTGTCGAATGGCTCTAACGAGTTGTCGAATGTTCTAAGAGTTGTCGAATGTCTAACGAGTTGTCTGAATGTCTAACGAGTTGTTCGAATGTCTAACGAGTTGTCGAATGTCTACAGTCGTTTGAGTTGTCGAATGTCTAACGAGTTGTCGGTAAGAGTTGTCGTTAACGAGTTGTCGAATGTCTAACGAGTTGTCTCGTAATGTCTAACGAGTTGTCGAATGTCTAACGAGTTGTCGAATGTCTACGCGAGTTGTCGAATGTTTAACGAGGTCAGTTGTCTATAACGGAGTTGTCGAATGTCTAACGAGTTGTCGAATGTCTTAACGAGTTCGAATGTCTAACGAGTTGTCGAATGTCTAACGAGTTGTCGAATGGTTAACGAGTTGGAATTAGAGTGTGATTGTCTAACGAGTTGTCGAATGTAACGAGTTTGTGCGAATGTCGGTCGATTAACGAGTTGTCGATGTCTAACGAGTTGTCGAATGTCAAGTGTCGAGATAAAGTGTAGATGTCTAACGAGTTGTCAAGTACAGTCGATTAACGAGGTGTCGAAATGTTAACGAGTTGTCGAATGTCTAACAGTTGTCGATTGGTGATCGATGTCTAACGAGTTGTACGAATGTCTAACGAGTTGTCGATGCCTTAACGGAGTTTGTCGAATTGTCTAACGATTTGTCGAATGTCTAACGAGTGTCGAATGTCCTAACGGTGTACGAATGTCTAACGAGTTTGGTCGAATGTCTAACGAGTTGTCGAATGTCTAACGAGTTGTCCGAATGTCTAGAGTTTGAGCTAGAGTTGTCGAATGTCTAAGGCGGTTGTCGAATGTCTAACGAGTTGTCGCAATGTCTACGAGGTTGTCGAAGTAGGTTCATGGCTAAACGAGTTGTGACATGTCTTACGAGTTGGTCGAATGTCTAAGAGTTGTGTAATGTCTAATGAGTGTCGAATGTCTAACTGAGTGTTGATGTCTAACCGAGTTGTCGAATGTCTAACTGAGTTGTCGAATTCGTATAATGAGTTGTCGAATGTCTAATGAGTGTCGAATGTCTTAATGAGGTGTTCGAATGTCTAATGAGTTGTCGAATGTCTCATAGTTGTCATGTCTACATGTGATGTCTAATGAGTTGTCGAAATGTTTATGAGTTGTCGGGAATGTTCTTTGTGAATGTTACGGTTGTCGATGTCTAATGAGTTTCGAAGTCTAATGAGTTGTCGAATGTCTAATAGTTGTCGAATGCTTCTAATGAGTTGTCGAATGTTCTAAATGAGTTGTCGAATGTCTACATTGAGTCTAAGAGTTTCGTCAATGTCTAATGAGTTGTCGAATGTCTAATTGGTGTGAATGTCTAATAGTTCGTAAATGTCTTAATGAGTGTCGAATGTCTAATGAGTTGATCGAATGTCTAATGAGTTGTCGAATGTCTAATGAGTTGTGAATGTCTAATGAGTTGTCGAATGTCTAATGATGTTTGTTCGAATGTTAATGAAGTTTGTCGATGGTCTAATGAGTTGTCGAATGTCTAAATTGATTGTCGAATGTCTAATGAGTTTGTCGAATGTCTAATGATTTTCGAATGTCTAATGAGTTGTCGAATGTCTAATGAGTTGTCGAGTACAGTAAATGCTTTGGAGAAATGCTTTATCCAATTTATTCACTTACTTAATACCCTCATCTGATTTTAATTGTTTCGGTGGGGCGATACCGGCAACTATATTTTACGCTCGTTTTGTGATGGGCATGGAATATTAGCAATTACGTTCACAAATCCGTTAAAAATATACTACTGTAATTGAAAACAACATACCTTTGTTTATCGAGAGAGAGAGAGAGCAAAATATAAAGTCACGGTTTGTTTTATTACGATATATTTAAGGGTTTGGTTGTAGCTGGCAAAACATTGCTTAGAAAGTAACCGAGATGAAAATTTAAACAACCTTTTTTCTTCCCAAATGGGGATCTTTGCCGTTATGGGGAAATGTTTGGGGACATTTTGAGAAAGTTATTTTCATCGAGTCGTTTTGATCGATTTTCATAGATTTGCGTCGAGATAAAAATATTATTCTCTGAATGTTTATGAATAAAAAGAAACAACAAACCTTATTCTCTCTCATTTTTATGAATCCAAAATAGAAAAACAAATGAACGACAGGTGTAGAAAACAAAACATGATAAAAACGAAGATTTAGTGTTTTGAGCAGCTTAAAGCTAATCGATATTACGTTCCATCTGAGTTATTGCATTTGATTTCCTAATGAATTCGGATGTCTGCACTTGTTGAGTGCGATCTCGAAATTGAATAATTCATTCTTGCAAATATTTTCCACTTCGAATATTACTATGTTCATTACAAACATATATTACTGGTTTCCAACGGTTAAGTGCGCATTCTAACTCTTTTTGGCCCTGTATTGTCCGTGAGAAAACATTGTAATACAGTAAAACTTTGTCAACGTTATAATGCGGAACTCTGTCTAATGTGAACATTAATCGCTCTCCGACAAACATTTTCTACAGTATTATATTGCAAAAGGCGGAATCTGGTCTAAAACGGAAAAAATACTGGTTCCTTGAGCTTCGGTATTGGGAAAGTTTTAGTGAATTTTAGCAGAGAGACAAGACCCACGCGATTACATCACAAACAATACAAAACAAAATAATCGACTTAATTTCAGAAGAAAATTGTAAATTTGCAAGTTTCTGTTCACCCATCCAACAAAGTGGAAAACGAAATAACTTCCCGGTCCTACCCTCAAGCTCGACAGCCCTCTACGGGCCTTGGCAGGCCAGCGGTGACGCAGACTCTCGACCATGGGATAAGGGATTCGTGTGGCTTGCGCGAAGACATCCCGTCACCGTATATTATGTTCTTCTCAACCTTAGGGTGGACTTGCTCACCGTCACACAGTAATAGATACTACTGACACATTTCTAAGGAAAGCGCACAGTTATACTTTTGCCCAGGCTGGGTGTCGTTGCGCCCTGGAAAGCGAGTACGCTAACCAATGAGCGACCGCGGTAAATACCCTTCCCCCCAAATGAAAATTAAGGCTTCGGAATGTCTGTTTGTAAATTAAGGACTAAAGGACATAGCTCGTGTCGCCCATCATTGGCAATAATGTTTAAAGCCTAATATAAAGTCTCTGAAATATCGAACGCGTGGAATATATTCAAACTCTAATTTTAATAAACCGTTAATATGTGATTTAGGTGTTGAAAAACGTTGTTGTCATGGACAATAATATATTTGATTCTTTTTTTATTTTCAGGTGTTGAAAAAATCACCATTGAAGGATTGCCCAAGGAGGTGACCGTATAAGTGATCTCTGTATTTTCAGCAAGACATCAAAACTGGAGACAATTACGTAATTATTATTACCCTTACTCTTGACTGGGGAGGAATCTGCATGTTCACTACAGTTTCTTTTGAATTATGAGATTAAATTGTTGCAAAATGCACTCGCTTGATTGTTATTATATGATCTCGACATGATACCCGGTAAATCTCCCAAACTGCTTCCTTTTTTTAATCGGAAGCATCTCTAAAATTTGTTTGGGAAATCATGATATTCGGAGAATGTGCAACTTTATTTCAATGCCTATCCTAAAATAAGGCCTTCCGAGGCCGTCATCCTTTTGCGAACAGAAAATTGCGGTTTGCGGCGCAACCTAGAAAGGAATAACAAGAACGTTCTTTGCAAATACCATGCGCCGTTTTCAAACATTTTTCTATGTTGTTTATAAAACTATTATGACATATGAGAGATGTCGGTTAATTAGGTGTTTAATCATTATCGGGTATTTATATATCAGAAAGAGTCATGAAATGTAAATAATACCCTTACTTTCTTTTTAGCTATAGTAAAGCTATAATCAAACATTGCACGGAAGAACGTATTGAGAAAAACGCTTTTTCCGCATCAGGGGATATCCAAACGTGTATTTCCGAAGAAATCTCGCATTACATAACTTTCTTTTGTATACTACGTGAATTAGTTTCCCATGTACGTGTACGAGAAAGTCACTTCCTCAAAAACTACTCTAAATTGTTTCTTTAAATCTTTTATAGAAATATAGTAATATGTAAACTTACTGGTACGCCATTTCGCTTTATAATTTTACGTTTTCAAAAATTACTCATATGTACATTTTTGACGTCTTATTCACGTCGTTAAGATTTACTTTACCGTCGTGTTAATATACAATATTGCATTTATAATTAGTTATGCCTCAAATGATACCTGATAAATTATTTGGAAAGCTCAAAAGTTAACTGTAATTACAAGCTCCAAATACCGCATGTTTAAAAAGCTCGAATGCCAGGACAATTTTTGTTATACAAAGTTTTTGAATAGATAGTGCTAAATTATCTAAAAACATGTATTAAAGCGTTGTGCTGATTTTTCGGAAAAGCTAACTCACATATTATATTCATAATGTACAGAAAATGGCAAATGCCTGATGTTGCTTATGTTATGAATTATCTAATGAGAATTATATTTTACATATGTCATTTTCGACGCTAACACATGTTCACTATTTATATTCATATGTCCTCTCTTCTTAAAACAAAAATAATTTTTACATTTTAGCATGTTTTTAGCAACAAATACCCCATAAAATAAAATGTAATATTTCTGAATTCAACAGAAAACAAACAGCCTTTTTTCCAAAAATTTTTGCCATTTTCTCGGTGCAAATGTTTCATAATCAAAGTTTCAGGAATTATAAATCTCATAAATAATTATTTTGTTTATATATGCGGAGAGGGAAAAAGAGCATAGTACTTCACTCTAGTGTCTTTTACCCATAAACTTTTAATGTTACAGACTTCATGTTTTGTAATGTAAATAAATATAAAATTACAGATAAACTGAACTACTTTTTCTACACTCTTGTTAATCACAATTAATGAAAAAAATTAATAAAAAGAAAGATGTTTCAAAATGTATATCAAAATAAAATAGTAAGATTTGGAAATTTTTTAAATATGCTACTTTAATTTGTAATTCACAAACAATATTTTGTGACATTTAATTAGTCTACAAAGTTCCGTGTATGTAGGATACAGATGTATGGAGGAAACCACTCTTGAATGTGAAAAAAATTACTTGTAACGAAACACTATATTAGAGATTTCGCTATAGATACCAATCACCAGTGAAAAACACGAGTAATAACACTAAGAAGAGGGGAGTTTCAGTACTCTGTAAGATCAGGTATAGAACAAATTTAATAAAATAGAAATTTTATTATAAAAGGGTACAGGGCCCCCTGCCAGTGTATTCAGGGGTGACACGTCCACCTCACCCCGCACAAGCCAATGCAATTTAGTTTCATTTTACTCAGAAGCAAAAAATTAAAATTGACAACGCTTCTAACAACGCTCTCTGAAACCTTCATAATTCACAGGCTGACAATACGACTGACGCTGAAATAACACAAAAAAGCTATTAACAAGTCTAAGAAACAAATAAGATTATTCACTGACCATTATATACCCTCTCACTAAACAACCCAAAAACATTTTTACTAAGTAATAAATGTTCAGTAAGCAATTTATGCAAATGCTAGTTATGCCATTCTTCAAATATATCTTTCATTCTAACAATATTCACTA
>BOPP01000338.1:173901-188596 GCA_017312745.1 Gryllus bimaculatus | reverse complement strand
TCACTATTGAAAAATTCATTATCTCTTACACTTTCAAATCTATTAACTCCATTTTTCTTTTTATGAGAATTAGCCATGGATATGCATTAAATGTGAAAATAGGGCAATTTATACAAATATTACTATCAAGGCGAGCTGGCAAACATTTTTAATCCTTCACCATATTTTGCTTTTCATAACCACTCTGTTGCTTCATACACCAACAGCTCAAATTTCTCTTGCTGACCTGAGATCAATGTGCACATATATTTATATTACGATATTATTTAATCATACATTTCTAGCAATCTTTTCCTTATCCCTTTTAGCCACCGCCCGTCCGTGGTTGTCCAACCATTCGTCGCCGAGCCTCCCAGTAGCGATGGATAATGTCTTTGTTCAGGTGAGTGAGTGCTGTACACCTCAGGTGGGTTTCTAGCAATTTGCGTTCTACTACAACTACACAACTTTAACTTGTTCATGACGCCAAAATCTATTGACACCAAATATATTTCATTTAATTTATCTGAAACATTTTTTTCTTATACAGCAAGTTAGCCGATGAGACAAAAAAAGAATCCCAAATCATCAGAATATCCGTTTTCTTGAGACAACTTGGAAAATAATACGAATTTGTAACATACATTTCACTAAAAAAAACAAATTGAATAGAAATGCAAGATCCCCAACATGAATCAGATTTTTACTGTATCAGAAGTCTTATACATGTAGGGAAGTAGCTGAAATCAGTTTGAACGAGCCTGAAGCACCAAGACTGCATGACCTCGATGCATGCCCCTACGAACACAGCCCTCGTTTCTTACGGCGAACTGGAGGCTCACGCAAGAGTGGCAGTTCGTGGCGAAGAGAAAAATAAGAAGACCGAATTCTGACCTCAGTTCAGGGCTACGGCCAGCACCTAAGATGCGGAGCTCGCAACAGCGGCCAGGGGCCGGTCTCGCCTTCCAATCTACGCTTCAGCGCGGCTCAATTTCTCTGTGCGATGCCAAACTCCAACGTCCGAAAGCTTAGACGGGGTAGGTCCGTCAAACGTCGCTCCTGGTACCAACACCTGCTCCCTGCAAAGTCGCTGTCACCGCTTCGTTACGCCCCAAACCTCACGCCTCGGTGTCCCGAAACTTCTTGCCTGACGTCACGTCTCACCGCCCCCTCCGGGCGCATCGCCGTTACCCCCGAAATCAAATGGGCGCCACCTCCTCCCCTGCAGATAAAGGCGGTGGCAGCCGGCCGATTACGAGACACGTCGTTATAGTGAGGACAATCCTTGTCTTAAGGAATGAACACTGGGAAACCCGCAATTCACATTCAAATATAGAAAATAATTTTTTTTTTTCAAAAAAAAAAGATTTTTTTTCCCCCAAAAAATTTCCCCCAAAAAATTTTTTTTTTTTTTGGGGGGGTTTTTTTCCCCCCCTTTTTTCCCAGGGGGGGGGGGGGGGGGGGGACCTTTATTTTTAAAAAGGCAATTTGCTTCCCCCTGCGTTTGCTATTCAAACATCTCTCTAATAAAGCAGATGTAAAAAAAATGAGGACACGGAGCTTAGTAAATCTATGTGTAAATTTTATTATTTTGTTTGTTAACTAAGCCTTATTATGTACATTTCTAATGAGAGGTTGAGTAACGGCATTAGTAATTAAATTTCTACCATACTATATTCTGGCGAATAATTTGAGAACATTATAATAAACATCGTCAACATTTCACACCCATTTCTTGTATTTAAAATGTTTTAAAATGCTGACTTGTCCTTACAGCAATTAGACATCGCACTCAATTCTGAAGTTTGAAAATCACCTTTGATACTATCTCCCTAATACTACGAATTTCGTTAGATCTTTCATTTCAATGATCGATGATTTGGAATTTCAATGAGTGAAAAAAGTGGTAGATTCTGATGAATCAATGGAAAAAAGTATTTTATTCTGATCGTAAATGTTGTTGTGTATTCCTGCGGCCTTTTAGTCAAGACCACGGATAACAGAAATAGCTCTACCACCTCTCTCAGCTTCATCTCTGCCCGTAATTCTCAGCACAATCGAAGGGAAGGCCACCTTCACCTAAGGCGACAGTTGCAAGGGCTTCTGCAAGACATCTTGTCAGTTTAATTTAATATGATATACCAGAATATTTTTTAGAAAAACTACCGGCATAATGTTAACAAATAATACAATATATTATATATCTCTTTTATATTTTCAATCTAAACACAATCACTTTGGTTTTATAGATAAATCGTATAATACAACATATTTTTGTACTGATGCGATTTCATCACTTATCCCTACTCCAGATCCAAAGATCAGAGTTAACAAAATCTACAATGCTTGAATTTTGTAACACAAATCGGTGAAGTAAATACATAAGATGGAAGAAATTCCGAAATCATTGAATTGAATATGCAGACAACACATTTATGAGTACGAAAATGTTAAACTGAATAGATACAACTTTGAGTGGGAAGAAAAATGGGATACTTGAATAAGGGATGTAAGGTAGAAAGAAATGAACAAAAAACAATAAATTATTAGCATTATGATTCATCCTTTTAAAAATTTATAAAAATAATTACAGATGTTATACATGCGTCAAATATACGCATTAAAAAATTGTTTATCTGTTTACCCTCCGTTCTAATTTCTCATCCTTCAGAGCTCTGACTAAACCAATAAAGCCAAAATCAGGTCGACAAGTACTGTGTATTAATTTTAAAAGTATAGTCAAACTATAGTGTTAATCTCGAGTAATCTTTCTGATGTTTTTGAGGATGAGCATGACTTTTCAGTTTTTTCGTAACTGAGAGACTAGTTGAATCTGAAGTAAAAGTTTTCGGTGGGATAGTAGTAAATCGAAGTATAGCACGAATAAATTAATTTTCGAAGAAGTGAATATTGTTTGTGGATAATGAACTAATTTGGAGGTATGTTGGATAAAATGTCGTTCGTTCGTCGAGGGTATTCTTAAAAATTATATGCGAAACCAAGATACATGGGAACAGTCCAATATTATTTGTGCATACAATTTGCAGTATGTAAAAATATTACATACTCATTTTAATAATCATTTTCCAATTTTGTTGGTACATTGGTCATTTTCCATCAGATGCCATCTCATTTATTTATACTGAAGCACCCTTCTCTGTTGTTTCATTTGTTGAATGCGGGTAAATGATAATAAACAATGAGAGAAAATGTGATAGTTTCAAATTTATTTATTCCTATTGGATAGTTGTTAAGACACCAAAAAATATATAATCATTTTAACGAATTCTCACAAAATATTACTAAACATATGTTAAATTATACACTTACGCACAATATGCATTTGCTGGCTATAGGAATATGTATTTAACAAAAAGAATACACGATTACGTGATTTCGTCGTCCAAAACCCACTGTTGCCGCTGCCTGTTGCCTCTGCTGTTGCTGCTTCTCCTGGCAAATTTGAAAACTCGCCTTAGATTTATCTATAAAATACTGCTGGTATTGAACAACCTATAAGTTGATTATCATGTGAATAATACCTTTCTGAAGAATGCGAAAAAGATCCGTTTGTGCAGCTTCATTTAGAAGAATATCAGCATGGACAGAACGAGGGCGAGCAGAAGCACCGCCCGCACCATTCCCACAGAGAGACCACCGCCGCTGTCGCCCTTGACGGAATCGCACGTCGCGTCTACGACGGTGCCCTCTCGGTCGATCTCTCGTTCCCTTCCCTGGCAACTCCCATATTGCTGCTGCCGTTCCACTGCCTCCATCAGCTGCTCTAGCTTTTGCTGCTGTTGGTGCAATTGCTCCTGTATCTCCTTCAGTAACTCCAACTGTCGCTGCTGCTCTTTCCGCTGTCCCTGCCCCTGCTGTGGATCGACAGTTGTTGCATGGGGTGCTGAGTACAAGTTCCTTTCGGACGGATAGCAGAAGTTTTCTGCTCCCGGCCATATGACCACCAGCGACTGGAAAACGCAATGGACCGACAGACCCAGAGCGGATGGGTTGAAGTCTCCACTCAGCCTGTTCCCCGAGAGATCCAGCTTCCTCAAAGCAGACAAGCCTTTAAATGCGTCAGGCCCTATTGTGGATATCTCGTTGTGACTCAGGTCCATTTCCTCTAAACGCGACAAATTATAAAATACCCCCATTCTGAAAATATTATTGAATGCGCCTTTCAATCTGTTGTACGACATATCCAGCTTCCTCAAAGCAGACAAGCCATTAAATGCGTCTGGCCCTATTGTGGATATATCGTTGTGGCTCAGGTCAATTTCCTCTAAACGTAACAAGTGTTTAAAATAACTCTTGTCTATATAATGTATTTTGTTTCCTTTCAAAGATAGTGTTGCAAGAGAACTATTAGTTTGTAATGCAGTAAAATTTTTTTCTACTATATTAGAATTAGTTATTTTAAGTGCCGTAAGCTGTGGGAGTAATAATATACAGGTTAGAGCATTGGATGTGTCATTACATTCGTCAATTATTATTTCACTAACATTTGTAAATTTTGAAAAACCTTGCTCACAAAGATATGTTAGTGAGCTATTTACAAAAGTAATAGTTTTTATGTTTTTACTCTCTATATTTTCAAGGAAATGCCCTTTGGCATCTTCACAAATTACTGAATTCATCATTTTAGTGCAAAGCATACTTTGTCCAGAAGAACATTTAACCAGGCTGAGGATTATTAGAATCGTCGAATAGTAACAAATCGTTGCAATCTCTCTGTTGTTCATGTTTCCAAGCTTTTCTCAACTGCCTAAAACAGAAACAAGAAGAAAAGACTGTATTATTTGACAATAGAATGCATGAAAATTATTACGTGAGAATATTAAGTGCAAAGATCTGTTACATTTTCATAGATAAATATTTTCATAGATTGCACATATTTTCATAGATCTTATTTGTACTGCATCTACATTTTTCTAATGTATGTATTTATCAAATAAATCCGATATCTAGTTAAATAAAGAAGTGGTCATATTGCTCGTCACATGTGGGGTAGCGACAATCAATGTGACAGTGAAAATCGGACCAATGCCACCTTTATGTGCATTTTACTATATTTTTACAAGAAATTTAAAGAAAAAATTGAACCGTTTTTGAAAAAAAGTTTGAAAATGTTCCCTGGGCCCTTTTTGTAGGCTTTATGTAAAGTATCCCCAAACTTTAAAGAATGTTTTTCAAAATCCCAAAGCTTCGACTCGAGCTAAATCGACAGGGGTTTCTTCAATTTGGAAAATAATTTACGTATGGTTTAGGCGCTAGTGATGTTCACAGACGGACGGGCGTCAGGAAAAAAAATCACTTTTTCATTATCAGGGACCCCAAAACGTTCGTTTCCATTGAAATTTCAAAATATATTTTCCGCAACATTACGTAACTTTCCCTATACTACGTATATTACTCTGTATAAATGTATACAGAGGGAAAGCAGAAATTTCTATAGTTTGTTTGAAATGTTTGAAAAATCACAGGAGCTTTAAATAAAGTAGTCCACAAAATTAAAATATCGGGTTTAAATTCAAGGCACAGCAATATCTTACAGATCAAGTGAGAAATACTAATTTTGGAGAAAATCAGCTTACAGGTACATATGCTAGACTGCCGGACTGCCGCACTGCCGGACGGACAAAAAGACTGTGTCGACAATGTTTCACGTCAAGGTTTCACAAAACGTGTATTATGCCTATACATCGTGTTGGAGGAAGTAATTTACTGTAAATATGAACAAGGATTTTCCACTTTTTTGTTACGAGGTCCTAGCAATAACGTTTCTGTTTCGACGATTCGCCGTTGTTTTCGCAGTTTCCCTATACCTTTCTAAACAGCAGAAACAGTAGCAAAAAGTAAAATTGGACATTGTTCTTCACTTCTTAAAAAGAAACTGAGGCAAGAATCCCCCGTATCCAGTATTGCATTAGAAAGAAATGCGAAAATATCCGTTTCATATTTATTGGGCCTGAAATTGGTAAAGAACGATCGAGGAATATCAATTTTGGAAAAAAAATTCTGATCAGTTTAGTCACACGTATTGACCGCAGTGTGAGGTTTTGCAGACAACCTATTTTTCGGTGCCAAGTCTCTCCATAATATGACTTCAACACGTGTTACGAGATGTACTTACTACATATGCGAGCAAGATTCATCCATTTTTAGATATTATGAACGCACAACCCGAGATTTCTGTAAAAGGTCGTTGAAATTTTTTCGCACAATTTCAATTCTTTCTCATTACATAAGTACATAGAATGGCGACAAAGTGAAATGAAGCCCCCAAATTGCAAATCCATATCATAAAAGAACAAAATGAAATATATGAAAATAAATGTAAATGAAATCGTTCGTACCCCGTGCGGAACGTCCAAAGCACCTGCAAAAGTTCAGCGAGGAATCGGCGAGTCCTGCAGGGAGTCAAAGAGGCCCTGCTGGGTGCGGGTGAGAGAGTAAGTGCTCCAAAAGCTGCCTTCGGTCACGGCCTGCAGCAATCCCCCTGTCTCTGCCCGGACCAGACTTTCACTGCCGTCTCTGGACTACGCCTTTGTTTCCCTTTATCTTATGTTTATCAGATTATAAACAGATTAAGAGGTAGATTGAATGATTAATGTGTGTGCGAGGTAGTCTTAAAGTCTTTATAAGTTCCATATAAAAAGAATTAGAATGAGATTTATTAATACGTCCAGACAAAAATTGAATATTGATCTATATATAATAGATGTTTGAAGGAATTTTACTTGTATGGTAGTTTTCTAAAATAATGTTCAGATAAAGTTATATTTTTTATTTGTAGTCCAATCAATAGTAAAGGTTATTTGTGACAAAATATTATTAATTTCAATACATTTTTTAATAAATGTTAAAATAATATGTTTGAATAACGTATTTGCAACAGTGGTTGACATTACGTATTTTTTATAGTTTTATATCTAAAACGATCAGTTGTAAATAATTGAGTGTAATATTTTGGATGATATCGAGATTAGTGAAGGAAGGGGAGGATCTTTCAAGAATGAAAAAAACCGTAATTATCAGATATATCGTGACAAAAAGCACTGGTGTACACAAGCGCATCGCATATCTTCTTTCTACGAAACGCCAGATATCGACGTTCAGATGAGTTATGACATCTCAATGACATTTTATAAATTAAATATTAAAGAATTGCGAAATACGACGATAAGTTCGTGTAGGTTGAGGAAATTAAGAGGAAACGTGACCTTATTATGGTACGCGTCACTTATTTAAAGAATATTCTATAATACAGAGACGGACCGAAATATCGAAAGACATTTCGTTAAAGAATAAATTAAAATATGTGGTCGAATTGCGTAAAGAAAATCAAATAATTCCTAGTAAATATGAGCAACATCGGGGATCTAGAATCCGTGAGAAGTTGAGTACAATTCATTTCTGTAGAGTATTTGAAATAATTTTAAAATGTTTTAAATAAATAAATATGTTGATAAGAGGGCATTATTTACATAGAAAAAATAACTCAGATGGTTTAGTTGCAAAATGACATAATATCATCGATATTGGGAATGAAGCTATGAAAACAAGACGCAAGAGTGTGCAAGAGGAGCTTCGGAAAGTATACATTTCATCAGAACGAGTAGTGACTTGACAGGCAGCGGATGTAAGCTGCACACAGCTGTTAACTTGTTTGTTAAAGTTACACCAATTTGTGTCTCAGTAAGCGGTGGATATTAGGCAGCGAGTGAAATGAATTTTATTAAGTTGAAATAAACTAATATAAATACAAATAGAATACAAATAGCGAGATAATACAAACTCGCGGCTGTTTAGATGACGGGCAATAGTAACTACAAAATTTTTGGACGATGAGAACAAAAGCGTCGGTGCTCAGGATGCAGTTTTTCAGTCTATCAATTATATGTAGATGTATCTTCAATTTTGAACACAATGTATAGGCATAATACACGTTTTGTGAAACCTTTACGTGAAACATTGACGACAAAAATAATTTTTGTCCGGCACTCCCGCACTCCCGCACTCCCGCACTCCCGCACTCCCGCACTCCCGCACTCCCGCACTCCCGCACTCCCGCAGTCCCGCAGTCCCGCAGTCCCGCAGTCCCGCAGTCCCGCAGTCCGGCAGACCGCAACGTAAATTTAAAAATCCTAATTAATGATGTCAACAATATATGTACGCACAAAATAAGCTTTGAAATGAACTATCGTGAGGAACAATCATTAAATCGTCTTTGGATGATCTGGAAATGGCTTCTGATGCCCTAGTAGAAGCTATCGAGGAGTGGAATTATGAAATATGAAACTCCTTTTAAACAAATTATAATTAAATATAGTAAATAATTACAAAAGGTTACAATAATGCATGCATTTACAGTCAAGAATGGCAATTATTCTTGATAATGTCTAAGAATACTGAAAAGTTGAATCAGCTAATTATCAAGTGCAGTTATTAATTTTGAAATGTGATCTGAAAAACTGTAATTAGTACAGGCTAATTGTCTGTCCGGTTGTCCGGCTGTCCGTCGTATGGAAAGACAATAACGCGTAAACCATTCGTAGGTTTTTTTTTCAAATTTAAGAAACCGCTGTCGAACCCCATTGTGGCGTAGCTACCGTTGTTTTTTTAATTTTTTTTCCATAATAAGTTATTTTGATGAGGTCAGATATATTTTTTTGAAAATTTTAGTAGTTTCGCTCAATATTGCGTGCAATATGTAAAATTTTGAAAAAATATAAATACATGATTTTCTCAAAAATTGCTCCAAATTTTTTTCCTTAAACTTGTGGTAGATATTATACTAAATTCACTCTATAAGATCACATAAACGCCATTATGCTCTATTTTTTGTTTTTCTAAAAATTACAAAAACGTCATTTTTTCAAATGTCTCTCACGTCGTTAATATTTATATTAATATTTATATTAATTTTTAATATTTATATTAACGACAATTTGTTCATATTATATTTGTGAGTACATGTGCTTTAAATAATGACTGGTTAACTCAATAGTGGAAACTGGTTCAAAGTTCCGCATTTTAAGTTTAATTCTAAATTCACTTCTTTAATAATACTAATTGCTTAGCTGGTGAAAAAATTTCGACTAACCTGGATTCTTACGACCTTCACCTAATAATAACCAATTTTATTTACAACAATAAACACCTTCATAAGTTTAGAATTATTTACACTTAACATTAATTTAAAAATCTTAATTAATGTTGTCAAAAATATATGTTCGCACAAAATAAGCAATGAAATCAACTATCGTGGGGAACAATCATTGAAAATTCCTGTATATTTTACAGTCTTTCAACTCTCTGTTTATTTCTTTTTGAAATCAATTCTTTAATTATTTAATTCTATCAATTCTATAGTTTGTGGCTTAACTTTGTTATTAATAAATTGTTTATTCAACCCTTACTACTACTGCCTTTGTTCCCACGGATACTCACGCTTCTGAAACACCGTAGGAGTGAATGGAATTTATAAGCGCTACCTTCGTGGCGTAGCTACCGCAAAAATCCAACGTTGGCAGCTGACCCATCTCTTCGAAGACTTCGCCTCGACACAAGAAGCGCGCTGGCTCGCCGCTCACGGCTTAGGAGAAGCCCTCTACCTCGATGTTCAAGTTTTCTCCACACCAACTGCGATACCGGTCGGCTGGGCCCAGCAATCAACTCGCCCTTCTCGGTTGCAGGTGCTTGCCCCTCGTTCCTTTCAACGTCGTCTCGTCCTTCAGAGCGCGTCGATTGGTAGCGGCTCGTGCTCAAGGTTTCGTCGTAGCCGATGAAGGAGGTGCGTCAGTAGGTGCAATACCGGGTCGCGTTAGAGAGGCACGAATATGTCTTAAATGGCCACCAATGTTAAAGTTTAGATCTGCTGGCGATGGCTCACGTTGCACACCAGAGCCTTGCAACTCTCCATCAAAACTGGGGACAAAGGTCGAGGGTGGTACTCAAGGAGGCGCGAGTGTCGCCAGGTACAGAGGTAGATTAGGCCCGCCAACTTCTGCATATAAAACGTGGCTAATCTGTGAGAAGTAGGAAAAGTGTCTTTTAAATGTTCAAATATTCATAATTTACACACATAACAAACCTCTGAAGAAAGCGCTAGCTTTTGTAATATTATGAGCCTGCTAGCGCCCCACGAACTCCCTCAGCAGCCGCGCACGTTTTAGGTATCGTTGGCAGCAGTTCGTGTTTTAGTTCCTGTAAAGAAGGTGATGCAGCAGACCGCGCCACCGTAATGGTTTCCACCACGTTACGTAGGGGTTATAAAGCTCTGTTGCACACTTTGTAGCGAACGCCGCTTGCTCGCAATATATGTATCATATATGTCGTCGGCTACCAAAAAGCGGCGTAGTTCATGCACATATTCTGTTCATAGACGATGGCTTTTGCCCACCACGTCAAACACCCGAATTTGCGCGAGGATTATTGCTTTAACGTATGCGGCAGAGTGGACTAAAACAGCCCGGCGAATCTCTTCAACGAATTTCAGAAGTGTAAATTTGGACTACTATTTTTAACAATTTTTAACAGACTTCAACTGCTGTCCTCGCGGACTTTTAGCACACTTTTTCTGCACGGGACAGAATATTTCGCCCGTTAATTCAATCGCCTTTTGCCTCGGTGGCCAATGACAACTTTCATCTCCTTCTCTCAATCTTATGAATTTGCCATTGGCAGCATCGGTTTCGCTTGGCTCGACCCTGGCCGAAGCCAGAGCGCGACATCGCCGACGCTTCATTTAACTTGGCGCGCGCGCGGGCGCCCCCACATCCAGAATCGCTGTTCTTCGGGGTTGAGCGAGCCTATTTCTCAGCTCGCCTCACTTTACCCTATGCAAAGAACAACAGTAGACAAAAGCTGACTGGAACGGGGGAATTTCTAAACAATATCTGTTATGAACGATGAAATGAAAATGGCGATCGAGAGAGAAAACTGAGCCGACAGCAATAAGAACACGTGGGAACCTTCGGCTAGCAAAACTAGAAGGGACGGAGAAGTCAGCTGAGGGACGTTATTATCTCTGTGTACGTCAACGAATAAGAGCACTTGACAGTACTGCGGCGATTGTGTCCATTGGGGTTGCCCAGAACACATTTAGAAAATATGAGAGACGTTCATCGGTTGTTGCCATTGAAACACATTCAGAGTAGAGGCTCTTAATATTCAAATAATTTTGTCCAACTGCTTTAGTTAACAATGTGAACATCAAATTTAGATGACAATACTATTTAAAAACATCGACTCGCTTGTATAATTTGTAGCATTTCACTGAATTTGTTCTATATCAGCGTTCTAATAAACTTAATAGTATAAGTGGTCAGCGTTTTAGTTACCATTACTCGTTCGTAAAAGAAAATTTGATTTCTAAGTGTTTTTAGTAAGAATTGTTTTAATGGAGTACAATTGTGATTCATGCGAACACTCGCGTTCCAATTTTGAGCGCGACAACTGAGGGGTTAAGCGAGTTTCGGAGGATACTATTTGATAATTGAGATTGATCTCGGAGGCGATGGAAATTCGTTTCTATGTCGCCAATACTTACAATTCCTGAAAGGTTTCTTGTAACAGATTTTTGCACTTAATATTCTCACGTAATAATTTTCATGCATTCTATTGTCAAATAATACAGTCGTTTCTTCTTGTTTCTGTTTTAGGCAGTTGAGAAAAGCTTGGAAACATGAACAACAGAGAGATTGCAACGATTTGTTACTATTCTACGATTCTAATAACCGTCGGCCTGGTTACATGTTCTTCTGGACAAAGTATGCATTGCACTGGAATGATTAATACAGTAATATGTGAAAATGCAAAAGGGAATTTCCTTCATAATATAGAGAGTAAAAACATTAAAACAATTCATTTTGTAAATTGCTCACTAACATATCTTTGTGAGCAAGGTTTTTCAAAATTTACAGACGTTCATGAAATATTAATTGACGAATGTAAGGTCCCTTACAATGCTCTAACCTGTATACTAACACTCCCACAGTTTCGGCACTTAAAATAACTAATTTTTATATAGGAGAAAAAAAATTTACTGCATTACAAACTAATAGTTCGCTTGTAACACTATCTTTGAAAGGAAACAAAATACATTATATAGACAAGAGTTATTTTAAACACTTGTTACGTTTAGAGGAAATTGACCTGAGCCACAACGAGATATCCACAATACGGCCAGATGCTTTTAAAGGCTTGTCTGCTTTGAGGAAACAGGATCTCTCGGGGAACAGGCTGAGTGGTGACTTCAACCCATCCACTCTGAGGCTATTGGTCCATTTTGTCTTCCAGCCGCTGGTGGTTATATGGCCGGGAGCAGAAAACTTCTGCTATCCGTCCGAAAGGAACCTGTACTCAGCACCCCATGCAACAACTGTCGATCCACAGCAGGGGCAGGGACAGCGGAAAGAGCAGCAGCGACAGTTGGAGTTGCTGAAGGAGATACAGGAGTAATTGCACCAACAGCAGCAAAAGCTAGAACAGCTGATGGAGGCAGTGGAACGGCAGCAGCACTTTGGGAGTTGCCGGGGAAGGGAACGAGAGATCGACCGAGAGGGCACCGTCGTAGACGCGACGTGCGATTCCGTCAAGGGCGACAGCGGCGGTGGTCTCTCTGTGGGAATGATGCGGGCGGTACTTCTGTTTGCCCTTCTTCAATACCAGCTGTATTTTATAGATAAAACTAAGGCAACTTTTCAAATTTGTCAGGAGAAGCAGCAACAGCAGAGGCAACAAGCAGAAGGCAGAGGCAACAGGCAGCAGACAGTGTGTTTTGGACGACGAAATCACGTAATCGTGCATTCGTTTTGTTAAATACATATTCCTATAGCCAGCAAATGCATATTGTGTGTAAGTGTAGTGTTTAACATATGTTTAGTAATATTTTGTGGGAATTCGGTATAATGGTTATTTTTTTTTTTTTGGTATCTTAACTACTATCCAATAGGAAAAAATAAACTTGAAACTATCACATTTTCTCTCATTGTTGTTATCATTTACTCGCATTCAACAAATCAAACAACATAGAAGGGTGCTTCAGTTTAAATATATGAGAAGGCATCTGATGGAAAATGACCAATGTACCAACAAAATTGGAAAATGATTATTAAAATGAGTATGTAATAATTTTACATACTGCAAATTGTCTGCACAAATAATATTGGACTTTTTCCATGTATTTTGGTTTTGCATATAATTTTTAAGAATACCCTCGACGAACGAACGACATTTTATCCAACATACCTCCAAATTAGTTCATTATCCACCAACAATATTCACTTCTTGGGAAATTAATTTATTCGTGCTATGCTACGATTCACTTCTATCCCACCGAAAACTTTTACTTCAGATTCAACTAGTCTCTCAGTTTCGAAAAAACTGAAAAGTCATGCTCACCCTCAAAAACATCAGAAACATTACTCGTGATTAACACTATAGTTTCCCGAAACAAGCACTATAGTTTCACTATACTTTTAAATTTAATACACAGTACTTGTCGACCTGATTTCGGCTTTCTTGAGATGACTTTATTGGTTTAGTCAGAGCTCTGAAGGCTGAAGAATTAGAACGGAGGGTAAATAGATAAACAATATATTAATGCGTATATTTGACGCATGTATAACATCTGTAATTATTTTTATAAATGTTTAAAAGGATGAATCATTATGCTAATAATTTATTGTTTTTTGTTCATTTCTTTCTACCTTACATCCCTTATTTAAGTTTTCCATTTTTCTTCTTTTTTTCTTCCCACTCAAAGTTGTCTCTATTCAGTTTAACATTTTCGTACTCATAAATGTTTTGTCTGCATATTCAATTCAATGATTTCTGTATTTCTTCCATCTTATTTATTTAGTTCACGGATTTGTGTTACAATATTCAAGCATTGTTGATTTTGTTAACTCTGATCTTGGGATCTGGAGAAGGAATCGGTGATGAAATCGCATTAGTACAAAAATATATTATATTAAGATTAATCCATAAAACCAAATCAATTTTATTTAGATTGAAAATATAAGAGATATGCAATATTGTATCATTTGTTAACATTAAACCGGTAGTTTGTCTAAACAATATTCTGGTATATCATATTAAATTAAACCGAGAAGATGTCTTGCAGAAGCCCTTGAACTGTCGCTTTTGGTGAAGGTGGCGTTCGCTTCGATTGTGCTGAGAATTACGGGCAGAGATGAGGTTGAGAGAGGTGGTAACGCTATTTCTGCTATCCGTGGTGTCGACTAAAATACCGCAGGAACACACAATACTTACGATCAGAATAAAATATTTTTTTCCATTGATTCATCAGAATTGACCACTTGTTTCACTCATTGAAATTCCAAATCATCGATCATTGAAATGAAAGATATAACGAAATTCGTAGTATTAGGGAGATACATAGATAGTAACAAAGGTGATTTTCAAAATTAAGAATTGAGTTCGATGTCTAATTGCTGTAAGGACAAGTCAGCATTTTAAAACATTTTAAAAACAAGAAAAGTGTGTGAAATGTTGACGATGTTTATTATAATGTTCTCAAATTATTCGTCAGAATATAGTATGGTAGAAATTTAATTATTACTGCCGTTACTCAACTTCTCATTAGAAATGTACATAATAACGCTTAGTTAACAAATAAAATAATAAAATTTACACATAGATTTACTAAGCTCCGTGTCCTCATTTTTTTTACATCTGCTTTATT
>BOPP01000338.1:116731-147256 GCA_017312745.1 Gryllus bimaculatus | reverse complement strand
AGAAACCCCGCGCAGAGGCGAACTCCGCGCAGTAGGCGAACTTCCCGCGCAGTAGGCGAACTGCACCCCGCGGCAGTAGGCGAACTCCCGCGCAGTAGGCGAACTCCCCGCCGCAGTAGGCGAAACTCCGCGCAGTAGGCGAACTCCCGCGCAGTAGGCGAACTCCGCCGCATAGGCGAACTCCCGCGCAGTAGGCGAACTCCCGCGCAGTAGGCGAACGTCCCGCCGCACGTAGGCGAACTTCCGCCGCAGTAGGCGAACTCCCGCGCAGTTCGGGCAGTAGGGCAACTCCCGCCGCAGTAGGCGAACTCCCCGCGCCCAGTAAAGGCGAACTCCCCGCCGCAGAGGCCGAACTCCCGCGCAGTAGGCGAACTCCCGCGCAGTAGTATAAGGCGAAATAGCGAATTTAGATCTATTAGTTATACTTTTGAATATTACACTTCCCTAAAATATTTCTGTTTTTAACACAGTAGCTGCAGCATGACGGCAAATAATTACAGTTTTGAACAATTTGAAAAGTTTCTGAGTTACATAGTTGGACTTCCGTTATTTTTAATTACTTACGTTTCTCTATTCGAGTGATATACTAAACTTTTGATGTAATTATTTATTTTTTTGAAAATTTCATCCCCTTTTTTGTGTAAAGTAGTTCTAGAAATAAAAAGATTTTTTAAAATTAGATAGTCTGGAGTTCGGTAAGAGGGATCTACGACTTACAATTTCGAAGAACATTCAATCGACATTTTATGCGCTAATAATGCCCGCAAACGCACGGAATGACGTTGTTGCAAAAGTCATTAATCAGTTATCAAGGACCCAGAAAAAGTGACAATTATGTAGCATACAATGTACAGTCTCAAGGAAGCGTGGTGGAGAGGAGGGGAAGGGGAAGGGGAAGGGGGGGATGGACCTGCTTTTGCTCTATCTCATATTACGCTAAGCGCTCTGACAAATGAAGGAAACTGAATTGACTGACAGTTTCATAACCCAAAGATACGTCATTACTAATACCTGAATCTTACTAAACTTGCTTCCCGCAATCCATGACCCCTTTCACACGGCAAATGAGGAGTGGTCCCTTTCTTACTTCATTTTCACTCGAAACCATCGCACAACTTTCGCTTCGGCAACTTCATAGGTCACTTACACACAGCACACTTAAATCCTTCAGTAAAACAAACTTAGTTCTGACACCCATTCAATGACAGCCAAACACCCCTTTTGGCACAAACCGCAGAAAAGCCACATTGGTTTTCGCCATTGTTATTCAGACACTTGACACTCAGAAACACTAATCACAAAGGATCTGAAGAACGCTTGAAACATAACTGTGCGACAGCAATGTAGCTAAACATTTCTAGAGCCAACACAAAACCACGTAGAGGAAAACACGATTTACATGCCACCACACACTATTTCGTAATGAAGTTTCGACAAGATATTAAGGTGAAATTTTCTCCCACCCCTATTTTTTGGCGTCACGTTCGTGACCAATTTTGAGTTTCTTAAAATTATTTCAGAACTTTATTTTTTTACAATTTATATAAATCGCCCACGCTTTGTTTTTTATGTGTGTACTAGGCAACGCATCTGACTCACCACCCCTTCCCAGAGAAAGTTTCCCCTCATAACTTCCTTCATCCCTTCCACCGTGGATTTCACCCTTACAGAAGCGGCGCGAACTTACGGTTACACGACATCCTTAACTTGTACCGTATACAACACTTCAGACAACCCGCTAGAGGAAGTATTTTACTACACGCGGGAGCGAGGCTTTCCACTTTTTCGTTGTCAGCAATACACCGTACAAGTTTCTCTGTCGATAAATAACCCCTTTTTGCCGCAGCTTTACAACACTTTCTCTCTACGTCCCGGCCGGGGACGCCGCCTCCAAGGCCACGGCGGGGGTAGGCGCCGACTCTGCGTAGTCCTGCCTGCACCGCGTCGCCTACATAAAGGCCACGGCGGGGGTAGGCGCCGAGTCTGCGTAGTCCTGCCTGCACCGCGTCGCCTGCGTAAAGGCCACGGCGGGGGTAGGCGCCGAGTCTGCGAACTCCTGCCTGCACCACGTCGCCTGCGTAAAGGTCGCCGACGCAAGGCAGTTACCCGGCTCAGCCCAGACCTTGCTCAAGGCCGCGCGCAGGTTGTACACGTAAGCGACACGCGCGTTTACTTGGTTCAAACGAGCGAAGGCGGCTGGCGGCATCAACTGAGTCACTACAGTGCCTCTGACCGAGTGGACCTAGTGTTCGAATCGCGACGGCGGCTGCTTTTCGACACTCGCTACGTAGATACGACAAATTCAGTCTGTGTCTGGAAGAGAATTCTGGTGACCGTTCGCTTTGACGGTAGTTTTCCGTCGATTCTCCGATTGATACCAGACGAATGCCGGGGCTGTTCCTTACCAAACAGGTCACGCGCGGTATTCCTTTCTATTCTTCGTCCTTTCTTACCCCCCTTACAAACATACACTACTCTACCACACGTCTGGAAACCAGTCGGCAGTTTCTAGCTTGTTACCGCTGGGGCGGTCTCGATGGGAGATACGTGTTTGGGGAAAACCCCATTAGCGAAGGGTAATTTTCCACCTGATCTCGCTACCTCCCACAATAATAACATTCACTACTCTTACCCTATTGACCCTATTACATAATTACATTAATGACATAATTACATTAATGGCCCTAGGAGGTCACGCACCGCAATCACTGATCAATTAATCCTTAATTTAATTCAATTGTGCTTTAAATTGTGGGGCTCAGCTTGTTAGACATTCACGTCCGCCTGACCTCGCATACAACAGTTTTCTACGCTCCTTTAGTCATCTAGTAGCAAAAGAAAGGCGACGAAATTGGTCATAAGATTTTAGATCAGAGAATTTTTTTATTCTTAACTAATCTTAATATACTGTAAATATAAGTCTTCCGAAGAACTGCAAATAATGTGTTATTCTGCCCTTAAATAATCGACGGTTTCGTCCCAATTTGAACCCGCGAAATAACAGTCCGATATGGTAGCCGTTAACCACCGACAAGGCAACGCCGACAAAGCTACAGATTAGTGTCAGGGTGACGTTAATACACACGTGAAACCTTTGGAGTTAGACAGACCTAACGTATTTTCCGTTCTCTTCACACAAGTTACGTATTTTTGTATCACGTCAAGCCCTAACGTCTATAATAACGTAACTAGCGATACATTCGTTTGATCCAAAGATGCAGAAAATGTTCCTATTCTGGAAATTGTTGTACGTAGAAAATAAACATTAATTGCGTCAGTCTGACCCTAAACTAGTGAATTGAAGAGCTTCTCTTCATTAAGCAGGTTTTTCACAAAGGAAAAAATTCACATTTGATTTTATATTTATCTGATAATTCTTTGTAAACTATAGAATAAAATAGTCAAATTGATAAATGATTTTTTCAAATAACTTAATCTAAAAAGAAAGGTAACAAATAAGATAAATGCAATTGTCTTTCAAAATTGCCAGAGACAACAGGTACAAGGACAATATTCACAATTAGCCTTAAAATTCAATAAAGCATTTATCAGTTTTCCCAACGTTTATTACACGTGAAACGTACAGCAAAATTAATATCCCTATTAACATATTTATAGGTTAACTAAAAAAGCGGAAATAGAGTAAATTCACTTTAGAAATTAGGTCAATTCCGGTAAATGGTCAGTCACGATCAAAACATTAAAGTACCTAGGTGTAGGTCATAAACATGAACATGAACGAACACAGTAAAATTCAGCGTCAACGTGAACATAGCTACTCACATATCGACAAAATAAATACTCGTCACACAATTTCTCTATACAAAAAAATGACAGTAAGTGCAACGGACGCAATCGTGTCTGTACGATAGTTACATTGTAATCTACGAGTGCCACGACTATTTTTCATTACTTGCCTACCTGTATCAACCTCTGTGAATGCTGTTGCAGGATCGTGCTGTACAAACCGAAGTACGAGAAGATCGTCAGCGATCTGCAGGAGGCCGTGGACTCCATAACAAATAGTGGCGCATGCGCAGATAGATTCCCGGGCGCCTTGAGCTCATGACGCGGGCTCCCCACCACTTCTGGCCTCGGCTCCGCTCGGCTCTCGTCGGCAAATTCCGCTGTCGCTGTTCTGGCGACGGTTTAGAAGTGCAGCCAAATGAACTATTTCGTCTCCCTAATTAATGATTGTTAGGTTGTGAAGGGGACAAATTTAAAATAAGTTGATTAAAAATCAAAATCTTGCAATGGTGCATTAAATCAAAATATTGAAACGATATGTCAAAATATGAATTGTAAAAATTCCTTCCTCTAACACTCGATGTATAAAATGGCATAAAATAAAATGAAAATAATTTGATATTCACAAATAATATTTCCATGTAACAATTTAATACCGAGCACCTTCTTTTTAAAGTAAAATCATCTGAGGGTCTAACTTATGTTTTTGTTAAACATTGTCCTGCATTTTGTTTGGGAATTGACGGGTTAATTACGAGTATTTTGTACTCATTGTGAGACATGGCTCCAGTCCCCTAGTCGGCCCAACAAATTGAATAACGCGACCTAGAAGCCAAGAGAACATTTTTGATAAAATTGAAATAATTTGTGCTTTATACATGCTGAATAGCCGTGCAATAGCTGTTAGCAGAAAATTCCATACCTGTTTTCTGGTGTTCTTAAAAAATGTCCTGAGCATCCTGTCGGGTGACTCATGGCCCTTCGTGGCTCAGAGCGAAGTCGCTGTCTTTCACTAAGAAGTTCCGGGTTCGATTCCAGGATAATCTGACGTGAAATTGGTTCCGAAGCACGAGTTTGCCTACTTTGCAGGAGGCAGTCTTACCTCTGTGAAACGTCCTAAACACTACAACTGTCATAATTCTTTCCCAATGCCGACCGCTGGGTACTGACGCACGAGCGCATAAGAGAGGCGCGTACGCGAAGATGCTACCTGGCGGTCCTCTTCGCGACTCCTGACACGACTTACGGACTACAGATTATAATATATTTTGTATTAAATCACTATAGTATAGTTTAACGGAGGATTACTTCATAACAATGCGTTCTTCGCCAATTTCTTGACTTGGAGGAACGTTATGACAGACATGAGATGAGATAATGAACAGAAATGATGTAAAGTTGACTCAAAATGTATATTACAAAATACAGTTGGATCCGCACAGTGCAGTACAGTTACCTGTTAATGTGATGATTCACATATGGCATAAAATTAACTGGCAACTGGGGGCCACCCGAACTAAGAACCGGGCGGCTCGGACCCCCATCCCGTCTCCTCACTGCCTACGCCGTTAGGCTATCGACGTGAGTAGTACCGAGAACTTGGGCAACCTGATGGTAGGTAATATCTCGCCGGACTTTTATATGTGTATTCCAGAGCGTTTCTAAGAACCTCCTTCACCCAATCCTAACCAAAGGTCGGCACGCCAGGGGTCTAACTGGAGCATTACCGGGTCGAACTGGCAACCAGGAGCTCGAGCATTGCCTAATAATTGCCTCCACCTTCAAGCTAACGATTTGAGTTACACTGTGAAACTAAGGGTTCAGGTAGTCGTCTACAACTCTTCACCAGTTATCATACCTGCCTACGCAGACACGATGCCCCCTGCGCGAATCTTGGCTCTTACAGACCGGCGCGGCAGATCCGCAGCGGGTGCGGCACGGAACGCTCCGCGCTAGACGCAGCGGCGGAATCCGCGAGACCGTCAGTTAACACTCAGCGTTTGGCGATTATCAAAACCAAGGCGAGTTCGATGGAGTGGGATGCGAAGACTCCCGAAGGCAGGCGGACTTCCACGAAAGTCGAGCGGCACCGCATGCGACCGCGTTCCAAAATCCGCAGGCAAGAAACCGCTGCCAATCCGCTTCCGCGAAGGGCTGATCGTGCTCATAAGGCAACACCTGACGCGAAATTTTCGCTGCGGACATTCCGCGTAGGCTGCGGATCTTCCGCGTTGGTCTGTAGAAGCCTTTAATCTGAGGTAATGTTTCCGATGATTTTGAGGATGTGTTTGGCTTTGCATTTTTTCGTGACTGAAGTCTTGTAGAAATCTTAAGTAAAAGTTTTTGGTGGGATTGTAAAGACTAAAAGTAGTGGGCGAATACATTTGTTTTTCCAAAACGATATTTTTTATTGATAATGAAGTTATTTCGAGGTACATTAAATAAAAAGGTATTTTGTCGGGTGTATTCCTGAAACGTGACTGGGAAATCATAATTTTTGGGGGAAGTGCCACTTTATTTGTGCTGACAATTTACAGTAGATAAGATTATTACATAAACATTTGAATAATTACTTTCAAATATTGTTATTAAGGTGTATTATTATTCACTCATGTGCTCTCTCTTATATTCATACCAGAGTACATTTCTCTGTTGCTTCATTTTTTGAATGCGGGTCAAGGATAATATACAATGACAGTGAAAATGTGTTGTAGTTTCTGTTAATTTATTCCTCTTGTTTCTAAGACCCTCACCGAAAAATCTGTAATCAAAGTACAGAATTCTCACAATATATTGCTAAGTAGAATGTTAAACTATATACTGGAGCAAAATATACATTTAATATACATTTGATAGTCAACGGAATATGTGATATTTAACAAAAAACGATTATGTGATTTCGTCCTTCAAAACCCCACCAAAACGGAGTGTTGATAACAGTGATGCCCATTGTGCTACTCTTCATTTTGTGACGACCCCTGCTGCTGCTGCTGTTCTTGCTGCTGCTCCTGCTTCTGCAAACCAATTTGAAAAGTCGCATTAAAGATCACGACATCAAAACATCCTGCTGGTATTGCAAAAGTTTAAAAGTTATTTATCGCGTGAAAAATACCTTTCGGAAGAGTGCGGAGATGATCCGTTTGTGTAGCTTCGTTTTGAACATCGTCAGCAGAAGCAGGCTGCACACCATATTTAGCAGAAACATCGCCCCCACCATCCCCATAGAGAGGCCTCCGCCATTGTTGCTCGTGGCGGAATCACTCGTCGCGTCTGCGGCGGTGCTCTCTCGTCCGACCTCTCCGTCCCTCCCCCGGTGACTCCCAGAGTGCTGCTGCCGTTCCAGCGCCTCCATCAGCTGCTCTAGCTCTTGCTGCTGTTGGTGCAGCTGCTCCTGTAGCTTTTCCAGAGCCCGCTGCAACTCCAACTGTCGCCGCTGCTCTTCCTGTTGTTGCTCCTCCTGTTGATTTACTTGCTGATTCGAGTGCTGCTGTTCCTGCTCCTGTTGATTTACTTGCTGCTGCTCATCCTGTTGTTGCTCCTCCTGTTGATTTACTTGCTGATCCGAGTGCTGCTGTTTCTGCTCCTGTTGATTTACTTGCTGATCCGAGTGCTGTTGTTGCTCCTCCTGTTGATTTACTTGCTGCTGATCTTCCTGTTGTTGCTCCTCCTGTTGATTTACTTGCTGATCCGTGTGTTGCTGTTCCCCCTCCTGCTGATTAACTTTCCGCTCCGGCTCCTGCCGTTGCTCTTCCCGCTGTTCTTCCGTCTGCTGCAGTGGATCGTCCTTCGTTGCGTTTTGTGCTGGACGCCAATGTTCGCCAGATGCATGGTCGCCCATTTTCGGATCAGGGCACGTGGCCACAAACGACTGCAAGACGCAACCGGTCGGCAGCGACAAGGAGGCTGGGTCCAAGTCATCGCCCAGTCTGTTATCCGACAAATCCAGCCTCCTCAAAGCCTTCGGGTAGGCCTTCGAATGAGTCGGCTCCTATTTCGGATATCTGGTTGTGACTCAGGTCAATTTCCTCTATATGCGAAAAGTTATTAAAAATTACCTTGATAGCATGATGGTCGAACACGCCTTTAAGCCTGTTATACGATATGTCAAGTTTTCTCAAAGCGGTCAGTCTTTTAAAGTGGTCTAGGTATAATACCCATATCTTGTTGTGGCTAAGGTCAATCTCCTCTAAATGTGACAAATTATCAAATACTTCTGTGGTAGTATTAACGTCGAAAAAGCCTTCAAGCCTATTATGCGATAGGTCAAGTTTCCTCAAAGCCGACAAGCCTTCAAATGCGTCTACTTGTATTTCCCACATCTTGTTGTGGCTCAGGTCAATCTTCTCTAAACGCGACAAATTTTTAAATGTGCTCTTGTCAATATAATAAAAATTGTTTCCTTTAATAGATAGAGTAATAAGAGTGTTACTTTGTAAATCAGTAAAATAATTTTCTGGTATCTTGGAATTCATTATTTGAAGTACCGTAAGCTGTGTGAGTGATAATATATAGGTAAGAACCCTGGAAGGGACCTCACACTTGTCAATTATTATTTCACTAACGTTTGTAAATTTTGTAAAGTCTTGTCCGTAAAGATGTGTTAGTGAGCTCCTCACAAAACTAAGAGCTGTAATGTTTTTACTTCTTACATTGATAAGAAAATACCCTTCGGCATTTTCACACATTACTGATGTACGCATTACAGTGCAAGGCATGCTTTCTCCAGACGACCATTGTACCAGGCCGAGAACAATTAGGATCATCATAAAAAAAAGATTAATCGTAGCAACCTTTCTGTTGTTCATGTTTCCAGGTTCTTCTCATCTGCCTAAAACAGAAACAAGAACAAAATTCTATGTATTATTTGAAAATACAATGCGTGAAAGTGATGACGTGCCAATACAATTAGTTCAGTCACTTAGCCCAAAAAATGTCTTTAGTATTAAAAAAATGGTACCAAAGATTTTCTTATTTAGCCGCTTTATATCGTTGTATTAAAGAACATATTAAAATAGAAAATGATAGCAGCCATGCCATAATATCGGCATATTTAGCAGAACAAATCTGTATTACGAATGTCGTCTCGCCACGTAAAATAAGGCAAATTCAATTCAATTCAATTCAATGTAGTATCGAATGTAATTGGTTAAGTGTTCCTTTGTCGCCGCGCGGAACGCTAGTGTCGCTGTCCAAGATGTCATAGGGCTGCGCATGCATGTTGCCAATGTGAGCTAACCGTTAGTGGCAGCTGGCTCGCATTCTATACGAATGTAGCCTTTGAAATAACCGTTTTTTACCATCGATCCCACGATGCTTTACAGCGGCGGGCGAGCATCTACAGGAGTACACTGAACTATGCGTTGCGTTTTAGTCGGTTCTAAATTATTGGTGGAGCAAGTGTGTCGATATTTTCTTAAACCTACAGAAAACAATCATTTCAATATTAACTGCAATGATACCCAATAGGGAATCTCATACTTTTTTTATGGTTATGAGACACTTCGTACTTTAACTTGGGAATCTTTTATTTCTTCCATACAATCCAATACAATCCAATTGTACGAACATCCTAAACGAAACGTATAAGCAAGATTTTTTATTCCTGTCAATCACTCCATGCAGTAGGTTAACGAAGTGAGTGTGGGCCCACTCACAAAATTTTTATACGCTCCCCCTTTCAAAAAGTGTTCAGAGATAAAAATTAACACAAAAATTAAAACGCCTCCAATTTACACATTTCTACTACTTTTATATTTATCGGTTAATTTTGAACTTATTTAAACCCAAGTTTAAAAATTTTCTACCGATGCACTACATCAAAATATTCAACACTAAAGCTGGGTACGCTAACTTAACGTTAAGTTAGCAAACCCACACATGAAAAACGCATGAAACAAAAATCTATATGCACCAAAATTGTGTTCTAATAATAAACTAATTTACACCTAAATTAAAAAAATTTGAATTGACGAATAACGAAATATTTAACACTAAAAAGTAGGTACGTTAACTTAGCATGTTCAACATCAAAACGTTTACATTAAATAGTTCATATAAATCAACTTCGTTTCGAACGATTTCGTGAATTCCAAAAAAACTCAGCATCTGATAGCAAAATTATTATCACCAGTGTATTCTCCATTATATTTCATGCTAAAACTCTGATTTCTGAAAAAATCCGGAGCATGTCAAAATTTGCAAAATTTGACAGGTTATGGGTCGTTTACACACAAAATAACTGCCCATATCTCAAAAACTCTGCACAATATTTCAATTTTTTGCTTTATCCTGGTTGAGAATTTCATATAGTTTCATAAAATTCCATTATTTGCCGCATCGGACGTAAACTATGACCTCGAGAGGCCTTTATCAGGAAGAAAAAAAGTCGTTTAAAGAGATAGCAAAAATGTTGCTATCTCTTTATATAAGTACGAAATAAGTAGGAAATATTAACTATCCTCAAAGCGGGCAAACCCAGAAATGCACCGCCTTCTATTGCTGATATCTCGTTGTGACTCGGGTCAATCTCCTCTAAACGAGAAAAATGAATAAAAACGCCATTCTTAACGTGACTAATCTTGTTTCCTTTAACAGACAGTTTTACGAGAGTAGTGCTACTTCGTAAAGCAGTAAAATAATTTTCTGTTATGTTCGAATTGATTATATGAAGTACTCTTATCTTTTTGACTGACAATATGTAGTTTAGAACATTATGAGTGATTTCACACATGTCAATTAATAGTTCACGTAAGTTTGTAAATTTTGAGAAGTCTTGTTCATGCTGAGAAGTTCAGTTGCATTAAATTGCTCCTCACAATACTAATAACTGCAATGTTTTCACTCCGAACATTGGTAAGAAAATTCCCTTCGACATTTTCACACATTACTGAAGTATTCAACACAATGCAAGGCACACTTTCTCCACGAATCCATTGTACCAGAATGAAAGCAAGAAGAGCCTTCTTAATAAAGGACACGGTGCTGATCAACATTCCAGTCTATCCTCGTCGCTCTGAAAAACAAAAAAGTCAAATTTTCTGACTGTAGAATCCGCCAAGAAGAGTATAGAACACATTTATGATAAATTGAAAACACTTTAAGGATCATCAAAATCCCGCGATAAATTTAATGTCCTCTGAGATCACTGTAATTACAAATTGATACTAACCGAAGTTAATTCAGAAACAAACTTTTACATCTCCAAACTTATTAAATGCCGAAAGAACACGATACATGCCATCAAAAACACCGTCATATTATCTGCGTCTAACAAATGAAACCCATTAGGATAATACGAATCGTAGTCCTATTCACTTCTTTTCTCGTGTACATACGTGTGATGTACTATGTAATGCTGGGAAAAATCTATTTACGTATTTCAACAGAAAAACTCACCGGGTATTTTGTACGTGTAGTGCTAATTGCATTGTTTAAGGTGACATAAAATAATTATGCTATACGGTATTCTTTTGTTTTTGCAAAAATTACACCAATGTATTTTTTAAATATCTCTCACGCTGTCAATATGCACATTTCCAGCGATTTGTATACATTACTGTATTTGTGAGTGGAAATGCTTCAAATGACTTCCAATGAAGTTTTTGAAAACTCAAACTTTTTCTGTAAAACAGTTTCAAAAACGACTCCATATTTGTCAATACAAATTGCCATATATGACGAGATTTTACTCTTCTATAACATTGTTGAAGTTCAGTTGATGTTTCCTAATAATTCTTTATTTAGGAGACCGAAAATTCGAGAAATTATTTTTTTTAAAAAGATACCAGATAGCAAGAGGATGAGCAAGACCGAAAAACTATCGCAGATCAAAGAAATAAAAATACGTACGAGAAATTCTGTGCCATTTTGTAGCATCACTACAAAATGGCTCAGGATTTAAACGTCAGTCCGTCTATCGTCTGTGAACAATATTTGCTCCTAAACACATTTTTTTTAAATTTTGGTGGTACTTTGCATAAAGGCCTTGCACAATTTTTGAAATTTTAAAAAATGGTAAAACTATAACTTTAAATTTCTTATAACAATAGAGTGACATACATTTATAAGAGTGGTCTATGACCCATTCTCATCGTTCGCTTCAATTTTTTTTAAATTGTAATATTTAAAAATGTTTCGGCGCCCTCCCACAACTGTAAAAATTGAAAATATATATTTTTCCTTTAAGTGAACTTTGTTCTCCAAGCGTTCTTTCTTTAACTTCAGGCACAAATTATTGAAAATTATTGTGTTCGCGCAAAATTAATTGCAATATATGGAATATTAAAACTATCAAAAATAAGAATTTTTCAAAAACTGTCAAAACGCCAATTACATAATTGTTCTTTTTTATATCTCTCACGTCATTAATATTTCCATTAACGGCAATTTGTATACACTATTTTATTTATGAGTATATGTGCTTGAAATGATGTCTCATAATATTTCTTGATAGCTTAAAAGCTTTCTGTGAAAATGACAAAAAATTAACACGGCAAAAGTAGAAATTAATTAAAAATGCAAACAAAATGCATAATACAAATAATAAATTAACACAATATTGATGATACAGATTTTTTTGATTAATGAAATCTGTTCTACAAATGCCACGCGCAAGTTTGTGTGAGTAGTATAGTTTATTTTCTATTGCATTATCTTCGAAATGGTAAAGTAGGATTTACTGCGGTTCGTTTGACGAGCTGAAATGTAGTTGAATATATTCCACACATCCCTTACATTACGACGATGCTCAAATGCTAAGTTTGTGAGAAGGTACTCGCTTTAAAGAAATTAACTCTGTACAACAATTTCTTTGGCTAACCGAAATAATATTTAAATAATATATTATATATTTGTAAACTTACTTCTATATATCCTTAAGGTAAGGTATTGAAAGTGCTTCAATTTGGAAAGTTAAGTTTATATGTGAAATTATCTTCGCTTGTTTCTATATGGGCTGCTAATGTTACAGCATTTGAGATTTATTCATGTCAGTTCTTATTTATTTTTATTTACTTGACGTCAAAAAGTTACAAACTTTGACGTGCTACGGGGAGAAGTGTATTCTATGCACGTTTTCTTAAATCTGCGATCCCTACCCTAAATCATAAAAAAATTGAACCCTGAATGCAAAAAAAATGAAGTTCTTGGCAAGAATTGTTAACAAACTATTAGTTCCGACGTAATAAAATATATTAAGTAATTAAAATATAAATATATTATTTATGATATAAAAAGGCAAATCCGCTATAAATTTGGGTTCTTATTATTCATTTCCTTTGTGAAGAATTATACTTCGGCCAAGACAACATGGAGAGGGATAATTTGAATAACTATATTTCTCACTGAACTCTAGAAGACGTGCACTGATAATGAAGTTACATTTGTGTCCAGAAACAAAACATGGAGCAATCTCAGCATTTGGTCAAGGCATTAAAGGAAAGCGGACTATAATATGTAAAATTATGTCTGTTTAGTGTGCTATAAATATTGTAACAATTGATTGAAATTACTTTATTGATATTTCTTTATAAAAATAAGAAATGACTACTGTTCCTGACTACGAGAATAATTGTAGATTCCCTCGCAGGCTCTTTATTTAAATTTATGGGAGCAAATATGTTGTAGCACCTATGGTTTTGATATTAGGCCCCTCAATACGAGATTTTGGTCAAAAAATTCACAGACGACTTTTCCCACAGCATTACAATAATTTATCTTTATTATGTAAGTATATAGTACGAAAGAAAGTAAAACGAAGCTCGCAAAATAAAAACTTGCATGGTAAATACAGAATATCTAATATACCAAAAATAAATGTAAAGTAACTCTTTCAAAACCCACGAATGGTTTTCTCACCTGGGTGCAATGTTCGACAGATCACGTGTCTCCCAAATGGCCGAGTTGAGTTATGAGGCGTCAGCAGGAATTGCAAGGCGTCATTGAGCACGGCGAGGGAACAGAGGGCCCTGTCTGGCGCCTGAGTCCCTGCTAGGCGTCACGGCGCGGACGCTGTGGCGGTGTGGGCGCGCCAGCGGTCACGGCCTCCTGCAAACAGCCTCTCGCTCCCCCACCAGACTCGCTCTGCACCTCTGTCCGTCTTCGGCCGGCCTTATCTCACGTATCTCGATGATGGAGAGATTACGAGACCAATTGTATGTTAGAGAGCGTGTGCGTGGTAGTGGTAACAATCTTGAAAGTTCAATATAAAAAGTAAGCACAACTTTTATGAGTATGCCGAGATTAACATCCAATATATGTTTCAAGATCCTATATACATAGTTATTTGAAGGATTGCTACTTGTACTTTTGTTTTCTCAGATAAATTCCATTGTAGTTACTTTTCTTGTGTACTCAGAGACCAATCATTAGTTAATATTAGTAACAAACTATTTATTAAAGGAACTGAATGAATTGTTACATTGATGAACATTTTTTTAAAATAAGTTGTCTGCAAAAGCTTCGTTTAATTTAAATATTGCTCACAGTTTCATAATTAGGGCGATCGGATGGAAATAATGGAGTGTAACATATTTCACGATATCGAGGTCATTGGCTTTATGCAGAAGGGGGAGGAGATAACTCTGTATTCCAAGAACATCCCAAAAGAAAACAAAAAGCAAAGATACTCTACTGCAATTCCGAGATAAGTGGCACTCGTTTTTTGTGTAGGAAGATTACGTATCTTCTTTCTACGAAACGAGATATTCAAGATAACAATGTTTCCATTCGAACATCTCACTTGCAATACATAGTCTTACATTTGACATGTTGATTGAAAAATTATTACATAAAATTAAAAGTCACACAATTCAATGCAAAAGGACGAATACGACATACGTCAGCTGCTAAGAAGTATTGACGAGTTCTTTAGGTGGTGTCAGGAAAACGAAATGCAAATAATCCAGAGAAAAGCAAAACATTAGATTTACAAAATCCAAAAACATGAAATACGTAATAATAAATGGGCCAAATACCATTCCCAGCAAGCTGAAAATATCTGGTCCTAAGGTGGACTGAGCTTGTTGTATATAGTACACGCTGACAAGTTGGAAAGCTGTTAATTTGTTGTGTGACCGTCTGTCCGTCCTTCCAACAATACTAGCGTAGTGCACTCCCCGTACGTGTAGTGCATGTTTTCATCGGGAAATGGCTGCGATCTTCTTCCGCTGGATGAATCCGTCACCCACCTACGTATCGTCTGATAGGGTTTTCTCCAACCACGTATCTCCCTCCAACGGGGCACCACCCCAGCCGGTCCGAGCACTAAGCTCCCGATTGGTCTCCCTGAACGTGTGATAGTGCAGTGTATGTAACTATAAGTGTAAGTAAGAGATTAGGATAAAACAAAAAAGGGAAAGACAGATCGCGCCCGGTCCGTGGCCGTTTGTTAGGGTACTGCTCTAGCATTCGCCTGTTGTTGATCGGAGAAATCACGGAAAACTACCGATGAGAGTAACCGGCCTCTAGAATTTTCCCCCTGGCAGCAACTGAATTTGACCTAGTAGCTGACAAGCTAGTGTCGAAAATCATGACAACGTCGGGACTCCAACCGAGGACCTCCCGTTCAATGACACTGCAGTGACATCAGTTGACGCTCTGAGTGACCTCTAGAGGTCCACGCCCGCTGAGCACACCATGCCGACAGATACACCATGTGATCAAAAGTAGCCGAGGGATTGGTCAAGTAGCTGGCCAATAGGAAGCCGGCAGGTGGCAAGTTGGGGTCACGGGAAAGGTGACAACAGAGAGAGGGAGAATTTCTGAAGAGGTTTAACACAAAAAAGGGGAGAAATTCTCACAAGAGAGACGCCTAAGAGGCAAAGTACCAGCAGCCAATCAGCGGCCACGATCGGGGAATGTTAGCCATCATGTCAGTGACGTGGCTCGTCCCGGATAGCCTAGATAACACAAACTCCAGCCGCGGAAGCCGCTGGTCTGTTTATATGTATGTCTGTACATCCGTTTGCTCGTCAGTTCGTCCGCCTGAAAAAAGACACTAGCACCTATTTTCCTCGCAATGAAAGCCTTCCGATCGATCCGGCGCAACACGAAACCCTACCGCTCGCATCGCAAACATCGGTAGCACGCGGCGCGTATCCGGTTACGCACATTCGGTCTCACCAGCAGATGCAAATACGCCACCAGAACGAGCAGACACAAACCACCCACCACTTCAAACACGGTGTCCTCGCCGCTCGCGTTCACATCGTCTGGCGCGTGCACAGCGAAAGCACCCGACTGTTCGTGTTTCTTCTCCAGTCGCGCCTGCTCCGCCGTCAGCCACTCTATCAGTCGTTTGTGCTCCTCTAACAGCTCGAGCAGCTTTTGATGTCGCTGACGCAGTTGGTCCTGCTGCTGCCGCTCGTTCTCCATCAGCTCTTCCATCTGTCGCTGATGCCGCTGCTGATTCAGGATCACGTCACGCAGCGTCTTCTGCAGATCGTGCAGGTCCTGCAACGTCCGCTGCGCCGCTAGTTGTCGTTGAAAGTCCTGTAGTTCTTGCCGTGGATCGACTGTCGTGGCGTCCTGTGCTGGACGCTGGTGTTCGTCAGACGGGTGGTCGTCGGCTGTTGGTGCCAGGCACGAGGCCACCAGTGACTGGAAGACGCAGCCGGTCGGCAGAGACAGGGACTGTGGGTCGAAGTCATCGCTCAACATGTTATGCGATAGATCCAACCTTCTCAAGGCTTGCAAACCTTGAAATGAGTCTGCTTCTAATGTGGATATCTCGTTGTGGCTCCGGTCAAGATTCTCTAAGCGAGGCAAAAGTTGAAAAGCACCACTCTTAATACTGACAAGTTTGTTACCTTTAAGAGACAGTGTTACAAGTGTAGTGGTACCAGGTACATTTGTAAAATAAATTTCTGTTAGATTGGAATTAATTATTTGAAGTACTTTAAGCTCTTTGAGAGGTAATATATAGGTTAGAACTCTAGAAGGAACCTGGGATTTGTCAACCATTATTTCTTTAACTTTTGTGAATTTTGAAAAGTCCTGTTCAGAAAGATCCGTAAGGTTGCTTTCCACAATGGTAATAACTGCAATGTTTTCACTTCGTACATTGGACAGGAAGTCCCCTTCGGCACTTTCACACATTATTGACGTTGTCGATACAATGCAAGGAATACATCCTCCAGGAGTCAATTGTACCAAAACCACGACAATCAGGGCCAATTTTACACAAGAAATCTTAGTAGAAAATTCTATGTTGATCATCATTCCAAGCTCTCCTTGTCGACCTAAAAAAACAAAAAAACACACTTGGTTCACATAATACACCAAGTCTGCATTATCTAACAACAGAATTTGTAAAAAATCAACCATTTGTTGAAAAATACTATTAAGAACTCTGATTATCGTTCAAAAAAATGTTTGGTTATACTGTTGGCTCAGATGTATTCAGGAAATACGTGGATAAAATAACTCGAACTTTCTGGCCCCCCCGAATAATTTTGTTGAGTATATCGAACGTAATGAGACACGAGAATATAACATTCGCGTGAGACCGAAGTTCACAGAAGCAATCACTAATAATTTTTGTCCAATATGAATGAACGGTGGGAACTTTCACTAGAGTATTTCCCGCGACAACGAAAACTTAACAAATCTCGACTTAGGCGACCGATTGCACGGCTCGCTACAGTGGGTCCGATCTATTCTATTCACTGTTTCCATTCTCACATCTGTCTTAAAGCTCTGCCTACCTCTTTTGTCACGTCACGTCCTTACCTCTCCTCTCACGTCCTCCCAATGTTTTTCCGGCTTGCCCTCGGCTCGCTCTCCAAGGAAATAATTTTATATACAACAATATTGTTTATTATAATAGCAGCTTTCGATGACTTAGACATCATCAGTTTTAAATATCACAATTTAATTCGGCTCGCTCTACAAGGAACTAATTTTATATACAACAATATTGTTTATTATAATAGCAGCTTTCGATGACTTAAGACATCATCATCAGTTTTAAATATCAAAATTTAAATCATCTCGCTCTCCAAGGAAATAATTATATATACAACAACATTGTTGATTACAATAGCAGCTTTCGATTACTTAGACATCATCATCAGTTTTAAATATCAAAATTTAAATCAGCTCGCTCTCCAAGGAAATAATTATATATACAAAAATATTGTTTATTATAATAGCAGCTTTCGTTGGCTTAGACATCATCATCAGTTTTAAATATTAAAATTAAATATTACAATAGGTGCTCTCCATGGCTAAGACATCATCAGTTTTAAATATCACAATTTAATTCGGCTCGCTCTCCAAGGAAATAATTATATATACATGAATATTGTATACTACAATAGCATCTTTTGATGGCTTAGTCATCATCAGTTTTCTGCTGTATGCAAGCCACAAAAACGACTAGTCGGTTACATTTATTTCATTGTAAATGCCACGAAAACGCACCACAATACCAAGATCACCCTCCAAGACTTCCCCCTTCAACCTACAGGTTCCCAAATTCATCATTTCCCTTACTATTCACTGTTTAATGGATAAAGTTTGCTATATTGTATTTAATTCCCCAGCTATCGCTGGTCAAGCTTTAATGGAATATTTCTTCTCTTCAACTCTGACAAGAGTTGATATTCGTCGCACGTGTGCAACTGGGTGACACTTAGGCGCCTCCGTTAAGTTCATCATCATATTACCCAATTTATCATCTCCGATGAATTTCCTCATTGCAGGACCAGGCCTGTTCTGGAAACAGGGTGGCTAGTTTCCTTACATGCAACCAGATTCCACATGAATTACCTCTGTTTATATCTATGATGGAGTATGTACCGCCACAAAATATAACATTAAAAAATACAGAATAATATATAAGCTTATTTGCGTTTATTCAACAACTAGCAAGAATTATATAAGTTAATTTAACTAGAGCTACAACAGCACATACTTTCTCGCAATTATAAATTTCTAATGTTATAAAAATTCAGTGCTGAAAGAAAATGGGCTACAGCCCTCCTTTTTCTATTGCTTACCGTTGCCATCTTGCAACATACGGTTTCTAATCATTATTTTATTTTTACTTCACCGACTAAAATGGTTAAAATAACACTGTTTAAAACAATCTAACTTTGGGATCCTACATACTTCATACTCTTTTCTTTCAAAATTTGATTGATCGTAGAAGCTTAATACCGTTCACTACTTTGTCAGATCGTCAGAACTTAATACGAATGTAACAACTCGTAATAGAACAATTTAGTAATGTAATGGGTTGCTATATAGGCAAGTTCGTTTTGGGAGAGACTAGCTAGGAGTTCGTATGATATGGTCGCCTGACGATTAAATTGTGATATTTAAACTGAAATATTTGTTTAAATACCCTAAAGTCTTCAAATAGTTAGAAGATTGGCGAAAATTTGGGGAAGGTATAAGATATAATGAATCTGTAGTTCAAGAATATGTAACAAAATATTCGCAGATGCGAAGCAGGTAACAGTTTGCCGAATGAAGATCCAGATCTTAGAGATCCCGAGCCAGAACTTACGAACAATATATTTTCTTTACGTTGGAACATTGAGTGTTTTATTTGTCATTACCCCAAGAATGAGGGAACAGACAGTGATTCCTACGGGAGCATACACTGAAGCGGGATAAAAATTCACTAGTTACATCACAGTGGTCAAGTGTAAATTGGAGGCATCGGTTGGATAAAATCAACCCTAAAAGTGTTCATTACATTTCGGATTCAACATTTACTCATTCTCATCGTGAAAAATGAGTAAAAATGGTGTACAAACATTTGTGTCAGTGACAAGAAGACCACTACATCATGGGACTGCATCATGCGATCATGCGTTGAGTTCTGATAACATTCGAATCATGACGTGTTGCTCATTGTGTGTACTATCTTTAGCGTTTACAGTGCCATCTCTTAGATAACAGATGTACTCTGTGAGTAAGGAGTTCATTTAGTTTATTGATATTATTATGCCAATATACGTACGTCAGCAAGAAAATAGAAGCACATTAGGGAGTCCAAAATGTGTATTTTCATTAAAATCTCCACATCAAATATCCTCTGCATTAGATAACACTTTACGTATACGATAAAGTGAAAAAAATCTGTGTGTATTTTCTTATTCCCGAATTTCCATCTTAACCAAAAGAACAGAAACCAAAACACAAGAAAGTGATTAAACGAATTTACGCAACATTTAGCTGACAGTGCGGCCAAGATGTGTTTCATTAAAACAAATATTGAGAGGAGTGACTCTAAGGTCATTAATGGTTACACTAGAGCCGTTTTTATAATGTATTGCATTTGTGTGTGTACGTCCTTTAAAATATGTCTGATGAAGTTTCTCGAAAAGTTTGAAGTTAAAACCTGTCACGAAATTCAGCTGTGTTTAGTCAAATTGCTTTATACTTTCAAACCATTATTTGTAAACAGTGATCGCAATTGCTATTAGCAAAATACCCAAAGGAACACAAACAATTTAACACGTCAAAAGTAAGCAAAACTATAAGAAAATTGAAAAACTCAAATCGCAAATCCGTAGGATATATGCACAAAATGTTATGTTCCCAATGCTATGTAACAGAAATCATATATTTCGCGCAAAGGTGTGTCTCACCTGGTGGGCACTACGACTGGCTGCAGGTCCTCTGAGAAGATAAGGCGGTGTTGGAAGAGTCGACGAAGTGTCACCAAGCCCTGAGACACGTCAGAGCACCACGCGAAGTGTTGGTGGTCTTGAAACGCGTTGGTAGATCCAGGGAATTGGTGAATCCAGTCAGATGTTGGTGAGTCTTGCCAGTTGTTGGTGAATCCTGGCAGATGTTGGTGAGTCCTACCAGGTGTTGATGTGATGTGCGAGGCGTATGTGGGTCCTGGGAGGCGCATAAGGGTCCTGTGAGGCGTTGCTGGGTCCTTCTGGACGATGGTCAGGCCTGTAAGGCGTTGGCCAGGTCTGCTGGCGTATGATGACACATGTTGGTGTGGTCTGCCGGGCGTTGCAGGTGGTGTCCTGGAGGCGTATGTGGGTCCTGTGGAGGCGTTGCTGTCTTTCTGGACGATGGTCAGGCCTGTAAGGCGTTGGCAGGTCTGCGAGTATTGATGACCACGTTGGTGGTCTGCGGGCGTTGAGGTTGGTGTGTCCTGGGGAGGCGTTATGTGGTCTGTGAGGCGTGCTGGGTCTTCGGACAATGTCAGGCCTGTAAGGCGTTGCAGGTCCTGCGAGGTATTGATGAACCGTTGTGGGTCCTGCGGGCGTTGAGGTGGTGTCCTGGGAGGCGTATGTGGGTCTGTGAGCGTTGCTGGGTCCTTCTGACGATGGTCAGGCCTGTAAGGCGTTGCAGGTCCTGCGAGGTATTGAGACACGTTGGTGGGTCCTGCCGGGCGTTGAGGTGGTGTCTGGGAGGCGTATGTGGGTCCTGTGAGGCGTTGCTGGTCCTTCTAGACGATGGTCAGGCCTGTGAGGCGTTGGCAGGTCTGCGAAGTATTAAGACACGTTGGTGGGTCCTGCCGGGCGTTGAGGTGGTGTCCTGGAGGCTTATGTGGGTCCTGTGAGGCGTTGCTGGGTCCTTCTAGACGATGTCAGGCCTGTGAGGCGTTGGCAGGTCTGTGAGGTATTGATGACACGTTGGTGGGTCCTGCCGGCGTATGAGGTGGTGTCCCTGGAGGCGTATGTGGTCCTGTGAGGCGTTGCTGGGTCTTCTAGACGATGGTCAGGCCTGTGAGGCGTTGGCAGGTTGCGAGATTGATGACACGTTGGTGGGTCCTGCGGGCGTTGAGGTGTGTCCTGGAGGCGTATGTGGGTCCTGTGAGGCGTTGCTGGTCCTTCTAGACGATGGTCAGCCTGTGAGGCGTTGCAGGTCCTGCGAAGTTAATGACACGTTTGGTGGTTCCTCGCGGGGTATGAGGTGGTGTCTCGGGAGGCGCATGTGGGTCTGTGAGGCGTATGTGGGTCCTGCTACGCGACGTCAGTCCTGTGAGTTGGAGGGGCTTGCACGTTCGTGTATCCTGCATCTCTTGGTGAGTTCTGCGAGCGGCTATCAGCCTGCGTGATGTGAAAGGGCCCAGGTGACCTCAGACGCGGGTGGACGATACTGAGTTCCTGCTATCACAGCCTGCTGCAATCCTCCTTTGGTACCTCGCCGCGCCTCGCACTGCCCTCTGGACTCCGTCTCGTCCGGATTATCTATTCTATATATCAGATAAACGATAAAAAATCGATCACGTGCAAGGTGCTCATAAAAATCTTTAGAAGACTGGAAAACTGGAAAGAATGTTATGAATACTCAAACACATATGATTATTCTCCAAAATCACATCATGTTATTTATCAGAAATACGTAATTCAATACATGATTTAATACATTAAGAATATTATTTTGAAATAGGTTTTTCAAAAATGCAAATCCGTTTATTACATTATTTTGTTTCATATTTAAGATAATCCGTGTGTGGATTGAGTGTAACCTTTTGGATGGTAACGACTATTGACTTTGGTAAGCAGAGAAGGAAGATCTTTCAATTTTCCATTTCCATAACCTTCCAAGAAAACAAAAAATGATATTCATACTTCACTGGTATGTTGAAATGTGTATTGCTCGTTTCGCGCAAACAATTAACATTGTTGATTGCAATCACCGTCAAAGATGATACTCAGAGCATCAGCTGATGTCACTGAAGTGCCTCACACCGCGAGGCGCGTAGGGTCAAATCCCGACTAGCTAGATAGGTAGTCGAGTTCAACCGCTGTCAACACAACAAAAGTTCGAGAATTCTAGTGGTCGACTGCTGTAATCGGTAGTTTCCGTGTTTCTCCGATCAACGCGAGACGAATGGCGGAACAGTACCCTAAGAAATGGGGCGGCGAACTCGCGCGATTCATTTCTTCCTCTTCTGTCCTCACCTCTTGCTGGCACACACAGGCACTACTTATTACTCATGGCAGGAGATACCTGTGAGAGCGTAGACTTCCGCGGCGGTCAGTATTTAATTGGCTGTCGGGGTGTAGCGTCGCGTCCTATGGCTAAGGTGTCGACGGTTTAGGTCGCATTCTGCGACCTTCCCCCCCCCCCCCCCTCAGGGCCGTAAATGCTAAGTGAGAGCTTTAGGCTTCCACGCGGCCGGGAGTTCAGTATTACTAAGGCGTCAGGTACGCCGCCGTCCATGGCCAAGGTGCCGACGTTCGGTCGCCATTCCTGCGGCTTCTCAGGGCCGTAATGCTAGTGAGAGCGTAGGCTTCGCGGCCCGGAGTTCTGTAATTACTAGGCTGTCCCTGAGGGTGACGCCGCGTCCATGGCGAAGGCGCCGAAACGTTTAGGTCGCGCATCTGCGACCTCCTCAGGTCGTAATGCTAGTGAGAGCGTAGGCTTACTCCGCGGCGCGAGTCAGTATTTACTAGGCTGTTCGGGTGACGCTGCGTCATGGCGAAGGTGCGACGTTTAGGTCGCCATTCCTGCGACCTTCCTCAGGGCGTAATGCTAAGTGAGAGCGGTAGGCTTCCGCAGTCGGAGTCTAGTAATTACTAGGCTTGTCCGGGTGACGCCGCGTCCATGGCGAAGGTCGCCGACGTTGTAGGTCGCATTTCTGGGCGACTTTCACTCAGGTCGTAATGCTAAGTGAAAGGTAGGCTTCCGCGGCCGGAGTCAGTAATTTACTAGCTGTCGGTGACGGGCCGCGTCATGGCGAAGTGTGCCGGACGTTCGGTCGCCAATTCTGCGACTTCTCAGGTGCGTAATGCTAAAGTGAGAGCGTAGGCTTCCGAGGACCGGTAGTCAGTAATTACTTAGGCTGTCGGTTTGACGCCGCGTCATGGGAAGGTGCGGCGTTTCGTCCCATTCTGCGACCTTGCTCAGGGCGTAATGCTTAAGTGAGAGCGTATGGGCTTCCGCAGTCGAGTCAAAGTATTTACTAGGCTGTCCGGGTGGACGCCGGTCCATTGGCGAAGGTGCGAACGTTTCGGTCGCCATTCTGCTGCGACCTTCCTCAGGTCGTAATGCTAAGTGAGAGCGTAGGCTTCCGCGACCGGAGTCAGTATTTAATTGGCTGTCCGGGTGACGCCGCGTCCATGGCGAAGGTGCCGTATTGTTCGCCATTCTGCGACCTTCGTCGGGGCGTAATGCATTACGTTGGCACCTTCGCCATGGACGCGGCGTCACCCGGACAGCCTAGTAAATAATGGGAGATACCTGGTTGGGAAAATCTCTGTAAAATGACGTAGGTCACGCCGGATTTGCCAGTCAGCGAGGGAAGATCATTGACTCTTCCCGTGATAAAGAGCATGCACCGAAAAAAAGATCCGTTAGAGTATACCAGATCCATGATATTGTAATAATTTCCTTGTTTCATTTTTCGATGTGCACTACACTTATGGTACTAATGTCCTTAGCAGTTAAAGCGCCCGGAATCACCAATCAATGAATGATTGTAAATACAGAGTGCCACTATGTAAGATTCACTTTAAAAAACAGAGAAATCTTTTCCGACTGTAGAGTAGTGGCTGTTACCTCCAGGATCGGCTTACCTTCAAATCAACATGTGGCCCACAGCAGAAGCAAAAAACACTGGTATCGTAACCTACGCGCGCCGCCGTCAACACACACACACACACACACACACACACACACACACACACACACACCGCGGTATTCAGTGACGTAATTTTCTACAGTGCGTTTTAATTAATGTATACTGTGCTAGTGAACATGTGTGTGTTAGTCTTTTTCTGCATGCAGGCATTGGTGATGAAGGTGATATTACTGCGTCGCCCTCAAGAACTCTATCACACATATTATTTTGAAGCCACTATTAACCCTAGAGTGCAGGTGACACGCTCGGACGACCTGAACATATTCCCAACTCCTTTGTTGAGGAGACTTGTTTTGTCTTAGTGTTTAGTATCGAGTGACAATTAATTCAGAGCAAATTTTCCTAGAAAAATGTTTGAGATAATCTTGGATATTTTTTTCTATGAATTCAAAAGACACTCAATTTAAGAAGAGTTCTCGAAATACAAAGTAAGGCAGGCACTAAACATTTCGTAACAAGACTTCTCAAAGTTTCTTTCGCAAGATGAACCCCTTGTTGGTGAAGGGGGTGGGGTTGTTGGACAAAGACAATTGCTGAATTTTTATACACGTCACTTCTTAGAAGAAAATATTTCTTTATTTTACACTCTAGATAACGTCTAAAACCATAGATGACTGAATACTTTCTGTTGTTTGAGGAAATACTTTTGTTGTGGGGAGTGATTCACAAAGTTATTAAAGTTTTTCTCCACATTTGCTTTTTACGAACAAATGATATTTCGTTGTGATAAGCAAGACATTTCACAATCGAAAAAATGATCTTTTGATGGAAGGTATATAATAAAATAATAGAGAGATTGAAATAATTAAAGGACTGCAAGTAAATTGTTTTTTTCAAAATACAGTTTTTTAAAAGAAATATCCAATAAAATGTCATTCTTTAAATTGGTAGCGTTTGTAATAATTGTTCGGGAGAACTGTATACTTTGAGGATGAGCAATTTTAAAGTTGTGCCGAAGATTTGTATCAATAGAATTATTTCAAACACAATATATAATCACCTTTAAGTTTCTTGGTGTCAGATACTTTTTTAATAATTCGCTATAAAACTGGTAAAAATGCACACAATTTAAATGAGAATGGTCAGGCCATGTGTACATCAAAAAAACCGAAAGAATAGATGTAGCAAGGTCATGTTTGATTATTTATTTCAATACAGTACAAAAAGAACAACAAACGGTCATGCTATGTTTAAATTTAAAATAAATATATTTTCCAGAATATTCACTCAGATACTGGTATTGAAATCGTTATTGCTCTTATATACAGACTGCACTTCATTCCTGCGTTTTGTTGCTGTATTCCTCTGATTAATTATAAAGAATTTAAGCTTCTTGAAAAGACGACGTTTATAGGGTTATAGACACAACGCTTTAACTTTAACGCATATACCCATAACGCTTTATAACGACTACATCGTTCTTCAATTATTTACCAACTTCCAATTCATTTGGTGAAGTCTAACTTGAACGTTCCACTTTCTCGTGTACTCACGTACTAATAAGACGCAATACTGGTAATATAACGAAATTTATGAACTGCAGCGGAAATTCAGTTTCGAGATTTCAACGGAAATACACGTTTTCGGGATCAGAGATATCGAGAATTTCTTGTCATTTTTAAACACGTCATCTCGTTCGTCCCTGTCCGTTTCTCAGTCAGTCGGTCTTTCCTTTCGTCCGACTATACCACCGTCTGTCTGTACACCTGTCCTGTCCGTTAGTCTGTCCAAATTCCCATCCGTCCATCCCTCTATCCGTTCCTTCGTCCTTCCATCCATCCATCGTACCATCTGTCCGTCCGTTGTGAACAACATTCACCTTTAAGCTACTCGTAGGAATTCCCTCAAATGGAATATTCTCCGATTAATCTCGCCCGTTAAAATTTCCTATCGCCCGAAATACATCATGGACCGGGAAAGGTTTGGTGTGCGCCTCGGCTTTCCTACCAACAGCACAGTCAGGATTGAAAACATTATCATCAGGCGCATTCCCACCACCGCTATCACAATCCAGTGCATCGTCCCCCTTCAACAACTGGTCTATGTAACGTATCTCCCGCTGCTGCTTCAGCAACACCTCCCCCTTCATCTGGTTCAGCGCAACATTATATTGTATACGTTTGCAGATGACGTAGAAGAAAAATTTTAAAAAATGATATGCAATAATTATACAGTAACACTCCCACACAAAAGAATTTCAATATCGTTAAACATAAAATCATAAGTTGGGTCAATTTTCGACTCAAAATTTCCGAAAAAATACTCAAAATTTCGAAAAATTGTACATGACCTTATTTTTAAATACATCTTTTAGGAACCGATTTTATTAAAGGGAAAAATTCTCAATCTTTAATATTTTAGTTGTAGGAAGACGCCGATTTTTTAATTTTTTTCAGTTTCTTCAGATTTCAACAGATAAACAAATATAATATAGTGCAAATTTTTGAAAATGTTAAAATGTTCCAGGTGGTTCATGTAAGCTGCCATCCAAAATTAAAATATCGGTTTCAAATTCAAGAAACCATGACATCAGCCAGATTGATTGGGGAATAACAATTTTGGACAAAATAGGCTGAATGGTTTAGTCTAGCGTTGTTCACAGGCAGACGGAGAGACGTTTTGCCGTCAATCGATATTTCGTTATCAAGAACCAACAAAACATGGATTTTAACTACATTATGTTAGAGAATTTTTTTGTAAATTTAGTAACTGTATTTATCCAATTTTTCGTTACCAGGGCCCTGTAATAAATTTTCTGCTGAAAATTCGTTTTTTCGCACAGCAACTTTCTTAGGTTATTTCGAAAGCGAAAATGAAATTAAAAATGTAGTGGTTCAATTGTATTGAAGTGAACATATATTAAAGTATTTTAATTATTTAATTATTGACGATAATGTGAATTTAATGATTGCTGATGAGAATATAAAGCACACCTGGTTTCTAAATATTCCTTTTTTGCCTGAATGTATTTTCATTGTATGAGGCATTGTTCTGTGGTGGTGAGTGGCTAAATAATATTATATATTTAGATAAATTTGTTATTTCTTGTCACAAAAGATATTTCTTTTTGTTAATGAAGACGTTTTAAATGATGTAATGACTTTTAGATCGAAATGAGTTGAATAAAATAATCCAGAGAATGAAATAATCATGAAGTGATATGATTTTTTCTGGACAACACACTTTTTCATAGGTATGTTGAAAGAAACTCATTTTTTGTCGAGTGTGTGGGGAGAAATTGCTTAATGGGACATTTTTGGAAGATGAGAAAGCTTATATTACTGCCGATGACTTGTACAAATAGAATTATTACATGCATCATTTTAAATCACTTTGAAGTCTCTTGCTGTCTGAGGCTATTTGAATAAGACATTGCAAAAGTAGTACTAATAATTCATATAATTTCAAACACATGTGGCCTTCAAGCCATATGTCATAGAAAAAGTTGGAAAAGGGTTACGAACAAGGTGGTAACGGTTGGAACAAATGTACAAAAAACAACAAATCATTATGCAGCAATCGATTTGAAAAATATATTTTCCAGGATAATCACCAAGTTGTACATATTACAGTAGTAAATGCTCTTATACATTACAGTCCATTCCTTCGTTTTTCTTGCTGTATCCCACAAAAAATTTAGCAATTGAAGCAATTGAAGATTTCTGTTAGAACAAATATGCGGTGTCATAAGACTTTTATACCCAGTCTGTTTTAAATTAATGGCAATATCGTCCATCATTTGTTCACTAAACTCCAGTTCAAATGGTTACGTCCAGAGGAAAAACTTTCCGTTTTCTCGAATACTAACATATACACGGAGTAATATACAAAGCAATGCTGCGGAATAATATGCAATGCTTCGGAAAATCGCAGTCCGTTCGCCAGCACCCTCATCTGTCCGTCCGTTCGGCCCGTCCGTTCGGCCCGTCCGTTCGGCCCGTCCGTTCGGCCCGTCCGTTCGGCCCGTCCGTTCGGTCTGTCCGTTCGTCTATCAGTTCGTCTGTCCGTTCGTCTGTCAGTTCGCCTGACCGCTCGTCTACCCATTCGACCTCGGTTCGTCTGTTCGTTCTCCCGCTCGTCCGTCTGTACTTGTGTATCTCCGTCTCTTCGTCAGTCTGCTCGTCTGTCTGTCAGTTTCTTTCTGTCCATCCGATGTGAACAACGTTAACACCTAATATAATCATATGATTTTCTCCGGAATAAGTGTCCCCCGATCGACTACGACCTACTAAGATACCATATTGCCTAAACATTTGCAAACTTCCGAGAGAATCAGTTTGCGCCGGATTAGATCTTCCAAATCAAAGACATGAACACCACCACTATTGCAAGAAAACATGACTCAACAAACGGATTGCGCCTTGTGTTCCAATTCTGCGCCATGAAAATCGCGGATACAACTAGAAGGAGCAGATTAATTTCGACCTGTGACACAAGGGGCTCTGTGTCACTGGCCCACATGCGGGTATCTCTAATCCCGTCAATTGCCCTTGAGATAGACTCCAGCCCCCGCTCATACTCCTTCTTCTGCAGCTCCTGTTTCTCCATCAACTGTTCTATCAGTTGTGCCTGCCACTCCAGCATTTCGTGCAGCTCATCCAACTCGAGCTGTGCTATTTGTTGGTCCAGTTCCTGACCCAAATGTTGCTGTTCCGTCGGCTCTTGTGATTTCTTATCGCCGTGTGGTGGGCGTTGGTGCTCGCCAGACGGGTGGTCGTCCGTTGTTGGTGCCGGGCACGTGGCCACGAGCGACTGGAAGACGCAGCCGGTCGGCAGAGACAGGGATTGTGGGTCGAAGTCATCGCTCAACATGTTGTGCGACAGGTCCAGCCTTCTCAAGGCTTTCAATCCTCGAAATGCTTCTGCTTGTATTGTGAATAATTGGTTGTTGCTCAAATCAATCTCCTCTAAACGCGACAGTTGATCAAAAACACCATTCTTAATAAAAACAACTTTGTTCCCTTTCATAGACAGTCTTACAAGAGTAGTGCTATTTTGTAAAGCAGTTAAGTAATAATCTGTTATGTTGGAATGCATTATTTGAAGTCCCTTAAGCTTTTTGAGAGATAATGTATAGTTAAAAATTCTAGGAGGGACCTCACATCTGTCAATTATTATTTCACTGACGTTTGTAAATTTTGAGAAGTCTTTTTCAGAAAGATACGTTAGTTTGCTTCCTATAATGGTAATTGCCGTAATGTTTTTACTCCGTACATTGGTAAGAAAATCCCCGTCAGCATTTGTACATATCACTGATGTACTCAAAGAAGTACACGGCATGTTTTCCCCCAAGGTTCGTTGTACCAGTTCGATGCCAATTAGAGTCAACACAATAAAATAAGTAGTCTTTCCAAATCCACTGCTGTTCATCTTTCCAGGTTCTTCTCATGTGCCTGAAAAAAAACGTTTATATTATCTGACAATAGAAATTTCGCAAAGGCATCAAATCCAAAAGAAATCCGAAACAGGAACAAAGCCAGAAAAAGAGGAAGAAAACAAAGAAAGGATGGGTAAAGTAATGGAGAGGGCGCAAATTGTCTCTCGTTGTCGTGCACGTGCTGCAGCCCACGAAAATCCATGGAACATGCATAACGGCCTCAAAAAACAAACGACAGTCTTTGCTGAGTTCACGAACACGTGTCGGCGTGCATGAGTTGCACGGGACCCTACGTTGAGGCGCGAAGCATCATGGCAGTCGGTTCCGCGTTGCAAATGTATCGCTTTTCTCGGAACAGATGTTGTCCTTAGTCTCTTTCCTTGCTCACTACAAAAAGAGAGGAAATTCTTTCTCGTCTGTGCACGAGACTGCTACCCACAGAAATCCACGGAGCACTTACAACGGCCACGGAAAAGAAACGACACAATTCCGTGTACATACGTGTATACGGAGTAACATACGTAGTATAGCGAAAGTTCTGTAATGCTGAATTGATTTCGAGATTTCAACGGAAATACGCGATTTGGAGGCCCCTTATACCAAAAGGTGGTTATTTTCAAACATAAGTCTTTCCGTCCGTTCGCCTGTTTGTCTGCCCGTCTGCCTGTCTGTCCGTCCGGATGTGTATCCTTACGTCTGTCCGCGAACCAACCGTTCTCGAAGTTTTAGTTATTTATTTATTATTTAATAGGTAATTATTACAAATGAATTAGATAACTTGATCCTATGTGGCTAGGCCGAAGGCCTTTAAGCCATTACAATACCTACATCCTTT
>BOPP01000338.1:46170-101983 GCA_017312745.1 Gryllus bimaculatus | reverse complement strand
CATAAGCTTCCTTCTTATCCTTAATTGCCGCAGCGGCTTCTCCATTCATCCATTCCACTCTTCCCTTACTATCCATTTCTATCCCAAGAGTTTTAGCAACTCTCTCATGTACCCATGTCTTCATATAATCATAGAGTTCTTGAGCTCTCCAATCATCTTGTATATCTAATTTAGTTGAAAGACGTCTCTAATAGAGATTCCTATCACTTTCATCTTGCAATAGACTAAGAATATATCTCGGTTCACTAATTTTTGTTTCTTCTTGTGAAAATGACATATTTTTTGTGATGTTATCCTTGGGAATGCTATTTTAGTAATAAGAAGGTGATGGTCTGTACCGCATTCAGCTCTTCTAAATATTCTGACATCTTGAACTATTATATTTCTATTTTGTTTAACCACAACATAATCTATTATAGATTTTATTATTTTCATCCTCTGATCCCAAGTAAACTTATGAATGTCTTTGTGGCAAAAATAAGAATTCATAATGGAACAATTCTGTCCTTTACAGAATTCTTTTAGTCGCTTTCCATTGTCATTTATCATTGTTTCTCCCCATTTACCCATTACCCCATTTTCTTATTAATTTCCAATGCGCCCATTTAGATCTCCCATAATTATAAGTTCATCTGTTATAGAGACACTATCCATCACCTCAATTAGATTTTCAAAAAATTCATCCTTCTTCATAGTCAGGGAGTCATCTGTAGGGGCATAGTAGGGACGAGTAAGTAGAAACAATGCCACCCTAATGGAAAGGACCTCACAATACACTAGTGTGAATTGTGAGAGGTAAATTCTAGGAAACGTATATAGGTCAAATATGGGTAACAGGATAAAGTGTAGGACAAGGTAGAGTAGGACGTTGTGGAACAGCCTTCGTCTGACTCCTCCACTGAGGTCTGTACAGCATGGGTGACCCTACGGGTAGCGGCACTAGTCTTCTAGCAATGCTACCCCTGTCATAGCCCTCAGCTTCATCGAAGTACGCAAACCTCCTCGTCCGCACGGACAGTGCTACTTTAAGGCGGTGTCCCATGGAGGAGGTATATATCATTCCTCACTTTATAACTAGAAACAATAAACAAATCTAAATTACAAAATAAAATACTTGTTGGCTCACATATATTCTTATTGTGGAGGTTTATGCATTTTACTAATACTTTCAACACATTGCCACATTGTAAAATTATATTTTCGTATTTTTTCTATCATATTCAGAAGTAAAGATTTAAAATTTAGCTCCTGCCAACTCGTGACCTTGAGGGACTTACTTTTGTAAGCGTAGTACACATGCGGGAGGTCTCACACAGGTGAGCCAGTAGAGTGATCCGGAGTGATTTAAACGTCATAATAATTGATTAATCATATTCATTAAAGTAAATGAAAATATCTAGGCCTATGCTGAAATATAATTGCCGGTTTTTATAATTATTCTGAAGATGACAGAAATACATGTTTCAAGTTCTATGTGCTAGTAACATGCAATATAAAACATTTTTGTTTTGATAAATTAATTCGTCATTCCATTGCATCATAAGAACAATACTGATCTACCAACATGTGCATTATGTGTACCCAAAAATTTTCAATGTTCTTAACGACATGTCAATACAATATAAATATAGTAAATATACTGTAAATACAATGTAAATATAGAAACAAAGAACTCCCAGAAATTTGTTTATTTATTCGACTGCTGAGTCATTAGCCACTTTAGTTATATTTTACTGTTACAAATTAGACAAAAGATTAACTACTATTTCGTATATAAAGTTGAGCACACCAATTCTTTTTAAAAAGTTCACTAAGGTCGTTCAATGTCGTTCAATGTAGTCCAAACAGTTCTTGATGTTCTCAAGCAATCCAGTTCTTTCACATTCGTAACGAGTGCACTCTGTTAGTATGGGGAAAATAGAAATTGCAGTTCCACATTTAGGGCATCTTTTCCCTGGTGTTTTTGACAGAAGATGAGACCCTTCACGTTGGAGCGACATGTTCTTGGTCTGGTCAATATACATTGAATCTTCCTGTTCTTGATGTATGGTTGATGCTCCCACACATACTTTAGAATCAAGTGTAGTTTTGATCTTGAGTTTTCCCTAATTATGTTCCATTTTTCCCACATTCATTGATTTATAGCCTATCTTATATAGTAATTGGTTATTTTGTACAATCGATTCCTAGGGAAATTGCTATTTTTAGTGTGCTTTTTCATTTCCTAATATCGCTTGATGCCGGTCCCATGCCAAAACTATATGATAGTATGTTCCATCAAATGTTGTAGTTTTCTCTGTATTAATTTTATTCTTGAATTTTTGTTCCCATGGTTCTTTAATGCATCTAAAGTTGATTTGGAATCAGTAAAAATTATGGCTCAGTTTAGTTCCGAATTGGTGATAAGATGTATGGCTTTATATACAGGAAAGGGTTCACGTCGATAATATTTACATTAGTAGAAATTTGTTCACATTATTGTCTTTAAGAGTCCATGTGCTTTAAATAAAGTCTAATAAAGTTTCTTGAAAACTCAATATTTTTCTGTGAAAACGAGCTCAATATGTCGCATTTTCAAAATCGCTCTAACGACATTATCTCAAAAACGGCTCAAAATGATTTCTTCAAACTTTTCGTGCAGATTTTGCTTCTTGCACTGTTGAAGATGACAAAGAATTAATTTTCGTGTATTCATTTGTTTTTTCAAACATTGCACAATTGTAATATTTTCGATTTACCTCTCACGCCGTTAATATGGACATTTTCAGAAATTTGTATACATTAATGCATTTGTGAGTGAAATTTCTTTAAATAAAGCTTTTGTAAAACCCAAAAGATTTCTTGGAAAGGAGCTTCAAATTTCGCATTTACACTACACTTCAAACGATTTTTTTTAGAAAACCGCTCCAAATGTTTCAATGAAAATATCCATATATAACAACACAACTTCTTTAATATTTTGAAAGTAATAATTCGAATCTACTATTAGAAAATCGAAACATTTAGAAAATTTCGAAAAACTAGTGGTGCTTAGGGCAACGAAGATGGCAGCCATCAAATGGATAGGAGCCAGACTGCAAAACTCGCAAACACCAAGTAAGTAAAAAACCTTGCTAAGAGATAGTGTATGCCATTTTATAGCACCCCTAGTTTTTAATTTCTCGCTACTGCTTAAGCAGAATAGAGAAAATCGTGTAATTCTGCGAGGAAAAGCGACACTGATATAGTACTGATAACCAAGATCACTACTGCTAAACGAGCTCCTTCTGATTCTGTAGCTATTCTTGCCGCTGATGCAACGTTGACGGCTCGTGCACCTGATGTTGCTGTCGCTGCTGCCCCTACAGAGGGAAAGACTCATTAGAGTTATCTACAAAAATACTGCTGGTATTGGACAATTTTTTATATATTTTAATCTAGTGAACTGTACCTTTCGGTAAACTGTAGCGAGTATCCGTTTGTGCAGCTTCGTTTTGAACAGCGTCAACAGAAGGAGGGAGAACAGAAACACAACCCCCACCACTGCTAAAGAGAGGCCTCCGACGCTGTCGGCATCTATGGCCATGCCCTCGCGTCTGACATCTTCCCGACTACCGTTCTTCTCCGAATGTTGCAGTCGCTCCAGTTCCCCCTCCAGAATCTCTAACTTTTGCTGCTGTTGGTGCAGCTGCTCCTGTAGCTTTTCCAGAGCCCGCTGCAACTCCAACTGTCGCTGCTGCTCTTCCTGTTGTTGCTCCTCCTGTTGTTGCTCCTCCTGTTGTTGCTCCTCCTGTTGTTGCTCCTCCTGTTGTTGCTCCTGCTGTTGATTTACTTGCTGCTGCTCTTCCTGTTGTTGCTCCTCCTGTTGATTTACTTGCTGCTGCTCTTCCTGTTGTTGCTCATCCTGCTGATTTACTTGCTGTTCCGAGTGGTGTTGTTGACCCTCCTTCTGATTTACCCGCTGCTGTTGTGGCCCCTCCTGATTGTGAACTTGCTGTTCTTCCGGCTGTTGCTGCGGATTGTCAGTTGTCGTGCTCTGCGCGGGACGCTGGTACTCGTCAGACGGATGGTCGTTCTTTGTCGGTTTTAGGCATCTGGCCACCATCGACTGGAAGACGCAAACGCCCGGCAGACGAAGGGAAGATGGGTCGAAGTCATCGCTCAGCCTGTTCTCCGAGAGGTCTAGCATCCTCAAAGCGAACAAGCCCTTAAACGCATCTCTTTCTATAAAAATTATCTCATTGTGGCTTAAGTTAATATCCTCTAACCGCGGCGAATTATCAAATACTCTCTTTCCAAAAATAAAATTGAATGCGCCTTTGAATCTGTTGTACGATATGTCCAGTTTTCTCAATGCGGGAAAGCCTTGAAATGTATCTATGTCTATTGTGGATAACTCGTTGTGACTCAGGTCAATCTCCTCTAAACGTGACAAATTATTAAAAAGTCCCTTTCTAAAAACAAGGCCTTTAATACCGAGAGAGTTGTATGACATGTCAAGTGTCCTCAAAGTGTGCAAGCCCTGAAATGCGTCGGTGTCTATTTCGTGTATCTGGTTGTGGCTCATGTTAATCACCTCTAAACGCGATAAACTATTAAAAACTTCCTTCTTAACAGTGTCGCCGAAACAACCAATTTCGTTGTATGATATATCAAGGACCCTCAAAGTGTTCAAACCCTGAAACGCGTTTGCCTCTATTATACAGATCTCATTGTGGCTCAAATCAATATTATCTAAACGCGATGTATTATCAAAACTTCCTTCCTTAATAAAATAGCCGAACCTACCAAGATCGTTGTAGGATAAGTCAAGTTTCCTCAAAGCAGGCAAACTCCGAAATGTGTCTACGTCTAGTGAAAATATATTGTTGTGACTCATGTCAATATCCTCTAAACGTGACAAATTAACAAAAAGACCCTTCCAACCAGGAAAGACTGCCTCATCAAACCTTCCAAGCTTGTTGTACGATAAGTCAAGTTTCCTCAACGCAAACAAGGTCCGAAATGTGTCTTCTTCTATTGACATTATGCCGTTGTGACTCAGATCAATCTCCTCTAAACTTGAGAAATGATCAAAAATGCCTTTATTAATATAAACAATTTTGTTCCATTTAATAAACAGTGTTAAAAGAGTACTGCTATTTCTCAAAGAAGTAAAATAATTTTCTGTTACGTTGGAATTAATTATTCGAAGTACCTTAAGATTTCTGGGTAATAACACATGGTTTAGAACCCTTTGAGGGAACTCACATTTGTCAATTATTATCTCACTAACGTTTGTAAATTTTGAAAAATCTCGTTCAGAAAGATAGCTTAGCTTGCTCTTCAAAATATTAATAACTGCTATGTTTTCACTCCGTATATTGGTAAGAAAATCCCCCTCGGCATTTTCACACATTACTGAAGTAATTAAAACAGTACAATGTATATTTTCGCCGTAAATGAATTGATTCATGCCATTGACAATTATGGTCGTCGTAAACAAAGAAATAGTCCACCCACTGATGTCCCACATCGTTTTAGGTTCTTCTCGTCTACCTGAAAATAATAATAGTCTGTGTTATTTGACAATATAATGTCTCAAGAAGGCAAATAAGACTATTTGTTATTACTAAGGAGAATTCAACATGGCCAATAAAGAAATGATCATTATTACCGACTCTGTGGTATATACACTTCTCAAATGGATACACCCCAAAATTATGAAACAATGGGCATTTACAATTCTGGAATTCATAAATGCTGAACAAGGGTGATCAATGTCATTAAGGAAAATATTGTTGTCTGGCAATGGAAAAACATTAGGCCAACTGTACCAAGTTTGTTTTTCATGCATATGTAGTAAGTTTAAACCAAGTAATTTCTTAGCATTGACAAAGTTATGAACTGTTGTAGATAATACATTTTGAGATTTCCCAGATCTTTTGATTGTCGGTCTGCCTATCCGTCAGTCTGTCCGTCCTACATCCTGGCTGTCCACTCTTCGTTTAGTCCGTCCGTCCGTCTGTCTGCCTTTCCGACTGTCCGTTCTTCCGTCCCTCTCTCCGAATGTGTCTGACTGTCCGTATGTCTCTCCGTACGTCTGTTCGTATGTCAGTCCAATTGGCCATCCGTTTGTATGTCCGTCTGCCCGACTGTTCGTATGTGCGTCCATCTTCTTTATTCCTGCCCATCCGTAAGTCTCTCCATCATCAATTCTATCCATTCATAATTCTTTCCTTCCATTATTCATATTTACATTTGTGAACAAAGAAGCTGTAGAACTTCGTATGTACTACTAGCATCCAAGATATTAGTAAGTAGACGTAGATTGCCCATATACTTACTCTGCAGAAGTAGCCCTGACCTCCGGTTGATGGCAATACAAATTTTCCATAAAATAATAGTCTTGGAATTTGATCGGTGTAGGTTTTAAAGCCGTGACTGCTTAATGCGTTTTGAGGGGAACGTTCATTCATTTATTAATTTTTGGCACTTTTCATTCTGTTTGTCCATAATTTAAAATAAGGGACTAAACAACAAGTAAATAGTCTTCAAAACATGCAATGATGATGAGAGAATGTTACAAATTTGATAACTGAGATAAAACTATGATAAAAAGTTTTTCCCAGTGAAATATCGTAAAGCAATAAGTAAATAAAACGATTAATAATGATTAGACAATATTTATAACCTCTATTAGAAAGTAACATGACATGTACATTCATGTGTAACAGAGAAAAATGTAGAGGGGGTGAAATTGCTGTAATGGAGCATGCACGTTGCGGATTCCTTCGATCGTTTTCAGCGTAAACAGCCACCAGGAATCCGCGAAGTTACGTCACAATGACCATTGGACCAAACAAAACGTGATAAGAAAAAAATTCGCTGATGAACGTTTTCTAATTTGCGCCGTCGGGTGATAAGTAGTGATTATTGCATGTTCCATGGAATGAGGCAGGTACGGGTGAGTAACCTTAGTATTAATAATACTTTGTATATGGCAATGATAACCTGGTACTATCAGTTGGATCCATAGCTGCCTCGACCACGCAGGTATTATGCTGAAAGCCAACACCCCAAAGCAACTCCATTTATAACTTCTATATGTACCATTAGCTTTCAAATCTTGTTCCTATTTTCATTAGCAACATTTCTTGAACACCGATTCTCAACCGATCGGTGTAGTTAATAACGAGCCATACGGTTGGTTCACAAAACAAATTACTTTCATTATAGGATGTGGGACTCTAAGGTCAGATGTCCTTGCTCGTGAATGAGCTTATGGTTGAGAAGGACAAGTATAACCAAGCATGAACACATAAACAAATGACTTATTAATTTTAAACAAATATGACACACATTGAACAAAATATCACTAGTTTTGGCAAATGCTTCATCAATGACCGTTAATCATGAATATGAAAAAATTGGATTTCTCATTAACTATACACTATAACACACAATAGTATTTAATCTGTCTTTAAATCATAATTCGAATTATTATGGGATCTTCTTTATTGTGCGTTGCATCATTACCATCTTTATTAGTATAACATTTCCTTGCTATTCTTACAAGATCATATACACACTTGTTCTACAGAACATTTTCTGCCTCCCCGCATAAATTTGCTTCATCCAAACACTAAAAGAGAGCACATTCTATGCCCCACGTATTTCGTCCGTTCCCGCCCGCACGCGGTGGTTTATACTACAGTATATAATAGTATATAACAGTATATAACAGTATATAACAGTATATAACAGTATATAACAGTATATAACAGTATATAATAGTAATGTATGCTACAGTATAAATCCCGACTGAGTCAGTCTTACAGTTTCACAGAAAACCAGAATTCGTTTTTTAGAATTGTTTTGAAGGTCCTTTTTAGGCATTCCAATAAATACAAGTGAATACGATATAAATGAAACAATTTTACAACCTATAAATGACAAATTGTACGACTTACCTTTTTCAATTTCAATAATAAAAAAGAGGGTTCTTTCCCCTATGCTGCTTTTTTATGTGCCGTGGTTTCTATCTACAGAGGCTCACTTTAAAATTCGGTCAGTCAACAACCTTGTACATATTCGCTGTGCATTTCTCCATACGTCTTCGCATTAAATGAAAAATTATGTATTTGACACTGTCAGTATTTCCTCTGCAAATGTTCAAACCATCTACAAATTTTAGTCAACAAGACAAGAAATGCGAATATACTCCGATTTTCTTCAAATCTTCAAATAATCACGCCACTTTATAATGCGGCCACTATTGGTGGGTGCTAACTTCGACACGAACTTCTATTATTAGAAATATAGAAAATGTCGGTTCACAGTTTAACTGCCCTCAACGCTTAATTAACTGCACTCAACGAGGATAGAATCGATTCCAAAATGCAGAGAGGTCAACCAAAGGAAGCTGACAGAGAGGGAAAGACGGTCTATCATCCAAAAGTGACAAACAATATAATGAGTATTTTCAAAAATTATGGCAGAGGTTCGAGTGGAAAGTGGGAAGATTGTTCATTCCGAAACTGTGCGGAGAGAGTTAACAAGCGCGGGATATAACGGACGAGTAGCTTGAAGGAAACCGTAAGAAAGCAAAGTCAATAAAAGGAAACGACTGGAGTTTGCCAAAAATACGTTCACAAAGCACAAGAGTAGTGGCGTGATGTAATTTTTTTCTGATGAAAGCAAATTCAATCTTACGAAGTCAGATGGAACAGTTTTTGTGTAGCGTGAAGTGAATACAGAACTAGACAAAAAAATCTACTGCCTACGGTGAAGCACGGTGGGGGTAACGTCATGGTATGGAGGTGCATGTCAGCAGCTGGTGTGGATCAAATGACTTTAATCGAGAACTCAATGAATAAGGAACATTACCTGACAATACTAAGCGAAAATTTGCCCAAAAGTGCTGAAAATTTGGGAATAAATCACACGTTTTATTTTTATCAAGACAATGAACCAAAAAATAAAGCACACATTGTAAGAAAATGGTTACTTTACAATTGTTCAAAGGTTTTGGATACTCCTCCTTAATCTCCAGACCTAAACCCCATATATATTTAGAAAATTTTCGACAGGAAGGTCAGGAAAACCGCATTTTCTTCAACACAAGAGCTGAAGAGAAGATTGAAAAAGGAATGGGGAAATTTAGAGTCTGAAGAAAATGAGAAAATTGTGTGAAATATGCCCCAATGTTTACCAGATTAATTAATTAATTAATCGCAAAGGGTACCCCACTAAATATTTAAATTATTATTTTTGTTTGTAAATATTAGTTCTTTAGTCAGTATTGCCTATAAAATTTATGTTCTAAATGACCGAATATTAAAGCGGCATGTAGTATTCTATTTTAATGTAAAATGTAATAACGTAAAATGTTTATGTAAAGTCCAATAATTTTGATTTTTTGATTTGTTGCAATAAACACGATACTATTTAATGCACGTATCAGTTTTATTGTTTTTCGTCCCGCTTCTTTTTGTAAGAATTAAAAGTATTTAGAATTAGACGGTGAGCGAATATTAAAGTGAGCCTCTGTATTTACACAATGTTCACCTTGCCGCAGTCTACCAACATGTTACTCTTGAAGCTGCTGCATAACTCTCAAAGGCCGGGTTCCGCACGCGATTTACCTGTCTGCTTAGCACAGGGAAGATTTCCCACGCATCATCCAGACCGTGGGCATAGCTGTTACACACTATACTGCGATTTTCGTAATTCTGCCGCTGGCGGGTACCAGGTGTAGTCAGTTTCATCCAATCGGGAGCTTGTATGTGTCCGTGGTGACGTTGCAACTTCCGGTTGGATGAGACCGTCAACAGCTGATGCCTACCAAAGGCAGAGTTGCTTAAATCGCAGTATATGTCTCTCGGGATGATTTTCATTAACTGCAAAGCTGCTTATCAAACGGTTAGCTAATATATCACGGCGTTCTTCTAACTCGCGTATGCCTCGACTCACACGCGTCAACGTGTCTCGCTTTTTCAGTCTCACACAGCTGCAATTCGTTCAGTCATCAGTCAGTGCTGTTTCTCACTTCACTCTGTTCCAGTCATCGTTCCTTTTCATCCTCTATCCACAATTTGAAGCTCGATTATGTTGGATTCATATTTCCCTCAAGTCTCACTCCGTTGGCTTCCAATTCTCTCTGTCGCTAACCACCGTCTGTGTTGTGTTCAGGAAATGAGATACTGTAGTTCGGCTAAACACAACTTTATTCCATCTAACTTTGTACATTTGGTAAAACTCTTTATACAATTCAAATGCCTTTCCCCAAAACGATGTTCCAGCTTCTTAGCGGCGTTACGTTTCACTCGTCACCTCAGGACGTCTCCTTCGGCTGCAGCTTCCCTTGCTCCGCAGTCACCTCCAGCTGTCGTCATAAGCCCCAGTTGGACTGTTTGCCGGCGAGGATGGGCGACTCTCCCACTCCCACCAAGTATTAGCGCTTCTTGGCTCGGTGGGTGCGTGGGGCCTCCCTCGGCCCGCAGCTCCCGATGGCTCGCGTCGCCTTGCCGACAGGCATCGTCCACTCGCTGTGCTGGGCGGGTTCCGTCCCCTCTCACTAGGCAGGCGTTCTCTCCTCTGGAGCTGTGTAGACTCGCTATTCGACTGTGCTGCAGGAACCGTCCTCCAGGCGCCGGCTGGCCCGTCATAGGCGGAACAGGCGATTTGAATTTAGCCTCTGAGCTAAATTCAAACCGCCCGTTTCTCACCCAAGAAATACCTCCTTTCTCTGCTAGGTGATGAAAGGAGCGTAGCGAAATTTACGTGGTCAGACGGAAGAGCGGGCCTGTTGACCCGAGTCTCGTAAAATAAGGTAGATTCAATACAATTCAATTCAATTCAATAATATAGCGAGCACAGCGCTGGCATAAGTCGCGCCCTGCCTGGGGATCAGCGACGCGCGTCCGCTGTTACCGGTGGGCCCCTGGCGCGCGTTCTACAAGGCGCTCGCGCGCGGCAGATTCAAAAGATCGCCCATACAACAGTCTGCCTGCCGCGACTCGCGCCCTCTCGTCCGCCCGTCCTATACTCGTTCATGTATTGATTCCTTCCAAAGAATACCTATATGGCCCGCACAGTGCAACGTTTGGGTTGGTCAGAAACGCATTGCGTTTCAGTGTTTATCATCGAATCTAATCGAAAAGTATTTTAGAAATTTACGTGACGTTGCCTGTTCTCCGCTGAGAAACTAATGGATAATTGTCTCGTGAATGGTTTTACCTTCTTTCGCAAAATGCACTTACTTCGACTAGATAACAGGGTGGAGGTGAAGAATATGAAATACGCCACTTGGGTAATGATTGTGCTCTTATACCAATTTCTTACGAGCATTGATTTCTTCTGATTCGTATGATTAATGAGTCATTTTTCATTTATTTTGTATTATTTATTTAAAATTTATTGTATAATATGTAGTCGTAGTTGTCACAATAACAATAGTATTTACGTGACAAAACAAGGACTTTCTGGAATCCAGTATAGGGCATTAGAGTCTTCCTTGGATGAAGCTATCTCTTGGCAAAATTACTATCGAACAAAGTAGTTGTTACTGTTCTCAAGTTAATAACGGCGTTTGTCCAAATAATGAATTCGCGAAGTTCTCCATTTAGTCAGTAGAATAAGTCAAATGGAAAATTGGCGCTTCAATAGAAAAATACGTTTCAAAAACAATTTCTGTAAAAGACGATTGGCTTAAATACAAAGAAATACACATATTTGAAATTGTCTTTTAAGCCCATTACAATATGCTAAAATTTAGCAAAGGATTCCATTAAAAACAAAGTTGGCCTTATATTTTCGTAGTTAAAAGTATTGATGTACTAAAGTAGCCTCTGTTTATGCAATCGACTGTTCAAATGGCATCTTCGTTCTTGCACGGTTGAGAAGGTACAAGGGGTGTTAACACTTAGTTCATCCACCCTGTATAGATAATGTTAGGTCATGCAGCTCAAAATCCACTTCGAGATATTAAAAGATATACGTTGCTTTCGAGTTCCATATAAAAAAAGATTTTGTTTTTAATGGCCGCCCATTTGACCGTCTGTCTGCGGTTTTCGCATGTGAACAACACTAGTGAGCACATTCGTGTTTGTCCTATCGCGTGAGTTTTCGGAAGCATGCGACGATCATCCGACAGCGCATATTCGCTCTGAAGAGCATCAGCAGAAGCAGGGATGCCAACACAATGAGCAAACATGCACCCCCTATCACTGCCACGCGGAGTTCTGCGTCGCTGTCGCCGGTGTGGGAAACACCACGTGCCACATGGTCCGCGTTCTGCATCTGTTGCTTCTCCTCCTGCAGCTTCTGCAGTTTCCTTTCCTGTCGCTCCTGTTCTTCCATCAACCGTTCTATCAGCCCCTGTTGCCGCCGCAGCTGCTGCAATAGCTCCTGCAGCTTGTGCTGCAAACCCTCGAGCCCCAACTCTGGGTTCTGGCCCTGCCCCGAATCCCGCTGTTCCGCCTGCTGTTGTCGCTCCAAATCGTTCGCCGACGCGTTGTGTTCTGGGCGCCGGTGCTCGTCCGACAGGTGGCTGTCCGTGGTCGGACCCGGGCACGTTGCCACCAGTGCCTGGAAAACGCAGCCGGGCGGCAGCCACAACGAGCTCCAATTGAAGCTACGACTCAGCCTCCCATGCGACAGGTCCAGTTTCCTCAAAGCGTACAAGTCCTGAAATGCGTCTGCATCTACTGCCGATATCCTGTTGTGACTCAGATCAATCTCTTCCAAACGCGACAAATTAACAAATATTTCTTTCTTAAAACTTTCGTAGGTGTTACCGAGCAAGTTGTACGATATGTTGAGTTTTCTCAAAGCTGACAAACCGTGAAATGCTTCTGCTTCTATTGCCCATATCCGGTTATGACTTAAGTCAATTTCCTCTAAACGCGATAAACTATCAAAAACTCCGTTAATAATATAGTATCTGAGCCTGTTGAACGATAAATCAAGTTTCTTCAAAGTGGACAAGTCCTGAAATGAATCTGCGTCTATTCCCAATAACATGTTATGACTCAAGTCAATCACTTCTAAGCGCGACAAATTGTCAAAAAGTTTTCTAAAAATATAGATAGTGAGCCTGTTATGTGATATGTTTAGTATCCTCAAAGCAGACAAATCATGAAATGCGTCTGCGTCTATATCCCTTATCTCGTTATAACTCAGATCAACCTCATTTAAACTCGCCAGAGGAGCAAAAATTCCTTTTTCAATTACAGCAAGTTTGTTTCCTTTAAGAGACAGCGATACAAGAGCACTGCTATTTCGTAATTCAGAGAAGCAATTTTCTGTTAAGTTCGAATAAATTATTTGAAGAACCTTCAACTCTTTGAGTGATAATGTGTAGTTTAAAACACTATGAGAGATCTCAGACATTTCGATTAATATTTCACGAACGTTTGTAAATTTTGAAAAGTCTTGTTCTGAAATATGTATTAGTTGGCTCCTCGTGATGATAATAATTGCAATGTCACTCCGTACATTGGTAAGAAAATTCCCTTTGGCATTTTCACAAATCACTGAAGTTGTCAATTCAGTGCATGGCATACTTTCTCCAGGAGTCCATTGTACCAGGGCAAAGGCAATTAGGACCAACATCACGAAAAAATGATTGATCGTGGACAATTCGCTGTTGATCATCATTTCAGGCTCCTCTCGACGCGCTAAAAACAACAAAAAAGTTTGTATTACCTCACAAAGGAATTTGTAAGAAGATAAAAGCGAGCATTTGTTATAAACACTTTTGAGAATATCTGAGTATCCTCTATAACGTAATGATAATTTTAATCGCCTAAGAGGTCCATCTAGTCTTAAATTGGTACTTATCTAAACTCTTTCAAAACTTGGAGATTTACTTCTCTAGTTTTTTATGAATACGCCAAAAAAAGTATAAATGTCAAAGAACATCACAATATTACCGTCGTCTGACAAGTGAAATACATTACGTGAGTAGCTCCAATTTCTACTTTCTGATTTGCAGTCGTTAGTATACTGAGTAATAGACACAATATAATGATGGATAAAATCTATTTCAACAGAAAAACAAGGAAAATTTTGAAAAATGTTTTGTGACAACATTTGAAGAACCCCTAAAAATCAAAATATCAATTTGAATCTCCCTCAACCTCGAGCTTGTTCAGATCGATAGGAGAATATCAATTCTGGAGAAAATTGTCTGAACGGTTTAGGCGCTAGCGTTGACCACGGCGAAAGAGACGGACAGACGGACGGACATGCGAACGTTCGGACGGACAAACCGACGGGTAGACGGACGGTCGAGTGGTCAGACAGCCAGACACATCCAGACACAGACACACACAGACACACACAGACACACACAGACACACACAGACACACACAGAACACACACAAGAACCACCAAAGGGAAAAAAAAAACCCCCCCAAAAAGGGGACCACCCAGGGGGGGAAGGAACCCCAAACACAACAAGAAAAAGACATAGACAGAAAGACATAGACAGACACAGAACAGACAGGCACACCAGACAAACCGTGTGGTGCGTTGCCGGGGAGTTTTTTTGTAGAATAGCGCCACGGGACTCTCCGCCATGGTCGTTAAAAGGGCGACTAAAAGGAGGCCGCTGGTCCGCTGTCCTTTCCCTCTTAAAAAATCTCTTACTTTTCCACCTTATTTTCCTCCCATCCCGCAAGGATCCACATAGGCTGGACTGAGTAGCTTATGGGAATTCTTTGCCTCCCTATGCCCTAAACGAAAATTCCCCCTACTCAACTTCCTTCCAATTTCCATATGCTGCTGGCGGTAGCATAATAAAACGCTAAGGGAAGCGTCCACCCCGAAAAATTAAAAACCAGTGATGTATGAGTGGAGCCTTCAAAACTTTTATACCCCAAGCGAGTTCGAAAAGCGTTGAACGCCGAATCTCGCCCACGATTCTTCTGATTCGGGTGAAAGCCCCGATAGTCGGTGCCGGCTCCATGGATTTTGGGGGCAAAGCAAGCGTCACAAGTGTGGGTCTGGGACGAAGAATTAGGGAGTGAATTTTTCTGGGTTGGGGAAGAAGATCGCAGGATTCTTCCTGCATTTTTCCTAGCCAAAGGAAATAATGGTCCAGCGCGGGAGATAAATTCGTAGGTTCAGTTCCATCCGATGCTGACTTTGATGAAGGATGGTTGGACATGGGATGGCAGGTGCACTAAATCTGTATTAGACTCGAAGGGACAAGTTTGAGGCGAGACCGCGCAGGACTTCAACCTCAATACATGGGTGTCGATCCGGAATACTTTATGGTTATGGAGGGCCATCGAGACAGCAGCAAGCGAGGTGCCAGGGCCTATGTGGGAACGATGTAATTGGCGCGAAGGTGAACTGTTGAGGGCCGCGGGACACGGACTCAGCCGCTTGATCGTCGGTTTGGCCGGAAAATTTCTGAATGGATCGTGGTAGGTTCTTCGGTGGCGGAGTTGCCGCAGGCCGCAGTTAATGATGTGATTTGCCTGAGGACTGGTGGAGGTGGAGACGCAGGTTTCAACCACAGGGAAACTTCATTGAATTGGGCCGAATGCTGATGAATTTGTGGTTGGTCCTTGACAGCGGCGGGAGAAGTTGCGGACCACAGTAGGCGGGGGACGGAACTTTGTTCGAGAAAGAAGACGGCTGAAATTCTATCGAAAGTGGCAGAGGAGAAGCTTTCAGAGTCGGCGTTGCAGGGAAGGAACAGTTGTTCAACATACTGAAGTTCCTCAGGCACTGCCACAAAACCGTCTGATGAGACACCACACCAAAATCATTGAGATGGGTTGGCATGTCGTGAGGGAGGAAGAGACGGAGGCCGCCAAAGCCGCACGTCCTATCGCCCCGAACTCGTTATTGTTAAGGAAATGACGGAGGCCCTTCCTATGCAGATATTCTTATGGGCAGATCAAGCGGCGACCCATCTCTGAAAGATGCTGGTGAGAACGTCGCAAAGGTGAGGAAGAATGCAGCCGGATACCTGCTGCTGGAGTTGCGGCAAAATCTGCAGCAGCCTCCGAGATATCTGAAGCTATATCCAAAAAAACTGGGTGAGTTAGCAAGAGTAACGACGCGGAGAGACGAAACGACTCTCGAGATTCGCGACCTTGACGAAGCTGACAACGGCAGCTGAAGTCTGTTGAAGCTGTAAGCCAGGGAACTGAAATCACCTTGTTGAGCCTAGAAAGTGTCGTATCCGTACGGAGAGCTTACAGAGGCACACAAATTGCAGTGCGTCCTTACCGACGGGAAACTAGCCAGGAGGCATTGAGGAGCGGCCGTGTTCATTGGGTGGGTAAACTGCCGCGTTAGAGAGAAAGTAATTGTCGGAAGTGTTATCGTTGTTGGCGCGTTCGGACATCTGGCGCGCGACTGCCAAGGGACGGACAGGGTCGAAATCCTGTCACGATGCGGAGAAGACGGCCACTTGCGTCAGGCCTTGCAAAAGCGCGAGGGCGAGTGTGTTGCTCTGCAAAGATAAGAGGAAACCACCCCGACGGGAGTTTCACGTGTCTCGGCGTACCAAGTAGCAATGAAGGCAACGGATAAACAGAAAAATGAGAGTTCTCCAGCTAAATTTAAATCATTGCGAGGGCGGCCCAGACCTTCTCACCCAGACGGTGCGCCGAGATGAATATAGATGTTGCCAATACTCTGCGAGCAGTACAGAAATATTGTCGGTCTTCAGTCCTTGCGGGTTTCGATGCGGACTAACCGAGCTTGCAGATGCATAGGTGGTAATAGTTCCAGTCCAGGATGTTATGCAAGTCCCAAGGGATGGATTCACCTGGATCAAAGGGTTCGGTGTGTTAACTTCTATGTGTCTATGCTGCACCCAGTGCATCGCTTGAGGAGTTCGAGGAATACTCGATCGCGCTTAATAGATGGACGCCGAAGAGAACGAAGGCCTCTTATTTATTGCTGGGGACTTCAATGCATGGGCCACGGAGTGGGGCAGCAGAGTAACAAATCGACGCGGGTGGCAAAGAAGCCGGAGCGCTGACTAGCAGTAGAAAAATTCCATTCTTCTCTACGCAGCCCACTGTTTGGGCTGATGCCATGGGCATTTCAGTCATACGCCCGCTGGGGCTAAAGTCGGTGCAATAGAAGGTCCGCCTTGCGGGTGCTCGAGCGTTTCGCACCGTATTCCTTATGATGCTGTGTGTGTGTTAGGCAGATATGCCTCCGATCGACCTCATTGCGCGGAGAGAGCTAGACTCTATTTGCGCAAGCGGGAGGGGGCCTCAAACTGGAATACCATTACGAAAAGAAGAGAGGGGGTGGACAATGGACCATATGGCAACGACGATGGGAGCAATCATCAACTGGGCGATGGACATTTCGGGTCATTTCCGACATCATGACGTGGATTTCAAAGGGAACATGGAGAATTAGATTTTTTATCTAACTCAAATGCTGACAGGGCTATGGATGTTACCGGCAGTATCAGCTCCGATTCCGGTTGGACGATTAGCCCCTCATGCCCAAGGTGTTTTCCCGGTGATTGAAGATTGTAGAAACACGTGTTCTTTCATTGTCCACTGCTTCTCTTTCATTTCCATGCTTCGCCAGTGGAAAGGAAGAACTTCACAGACTCCTCCAAGAGGAAGTGACCCCTGAGACCCATCGTCACTAGGAATGCTGCTGACACAAGAGTATTGGAGGGCGGTTGCCACCTATGCCGCCAAAGTCCAGAAGACGCTCCGCTTCCGAGAGCAGTTACCGAAGAAGACTCCCGTAATATTTCGGTGACGTGCGAAAAGCCCATCCTTCCTTCTCGCCGATTGCAATGCCTGACGGGCGGTTCCGAGGGAAGGAATAGGAGGGAAAGGAGGGGTTTTTAGTGGTAGGCTAGGCTAGCTTGAAATCCCACACCGCTGCGAGGTTGCGGGCCCCGCTGTGTCTTTAGAAGATTTTCCCCTGCCCACGTAAAAAAAAAGACACACACAGACAGACAGACAGACAGACACAGATAGACACAGGGAGACAGACAGACATAGACGGACAGACGGACGGACGGACGTTTCGCTGTCAATCGATTTTTTTGAACTTCTGGGAAACAAAGTATTCTAGCACTATGTTTGGCGCTGGTTATGGACGGTTACTTCCGGGTTACAGCGGCACTCTTATGTTTTGTCTTCAAAAAACATGGCAACTGCTAGTGCGACCAGCCTCCACCAAGAGCGCTTAACCAAAGGGACAGCCACTCTGTGTAGTATGAGCTCAGAAGGAATTGTTGCTTTTATGAGAGAATATATCGCGCTTGAACATGCAAAAGAATGCCATGACCCGAGGACTGCTATAAGCAACTAAATTCCGCAGTATTGTGTTTCAAAACCGAATTTGATCACCACGAAATTGGGATTGTGTTTCAAGCATCAGTGAAAACTAATTCTGGGCACTGCTTAAACTATATCCACTAGGCTGGCCCCAACATACAGCCTGAAATAATTGATGTAAGTACTCTTTAAGATTTAGAATTTTCAAATGCGCCTTTGCTGCTGACGTGTTATTGTATGGTTCAATTAAATAAAGAACACACTAATTATCAGAAAACGTTTTCGAGAGAGCATTCTTCGGCGTTTATAACACGTCACGAAATTGACATTATTGGGTGCTTCAATGAAACAGTATTAACATGTTATTTGTATACACTAATCACAAACTTCCTTAGCAAAATGCAAAAAGGGAGGTAACCCGCCGCACAAATAAAGCAAAAACTAGCGTACCTGTGCGGGAACTCTCGCAAGTTATATTCCCTTCTCTTTATCTTTCCTTTACGGTATTAACAGGGGATGTTGTTCAGGAAACGTGTTTATTTGGTTAAAACATTTAAAAAGGAGCATTCCAATGCACTTTTAGAATTTAAAATAAAAATAAAAAACATTGAAATTGACGTTTGAAACAAATTTGCAATAAAGGTTTATTCAGTGTTATAGACATGTTCTTAAAACAATTCACAACACTTCCTTAAAAACAGCGTTTGAAGTATTTATATAATCTTCATTGACAGATAGCTTTTCGCTCTCCTTCATTGAAACATAAATATTACAAAAACTTTTTACTCTCGAGAAAGCTACTTAAAGTTGCACATGCGAAAATATAGGATCGAGCAATCATTCAGAATATTATTTAACTTTATAACCGAACTGGGAGGTACATCCTTCCAATTTAAACGCTTAGAATATCGTGTAACTAGTTTCATATAACATACAGTAGCAGATTTTGTAAGTTATATCACAAATTTTTTTGCATAGAAACAAGAATGTCAATTCGATAAATGAACGATCGCACTATAAAAATAAAAAGCAATGTACATCGGTATCAAGGAACTATGAATACTTCTTGATGCTGCAAGATCATTTAGGTTTATTTGCATAATCTTGAATGAATGATTTTACAATTAAACCTCATCAGTTGGAGACAAGTACGGTGTGCACAGAAAGCATACATAGAAGTTGGAGAAATCCACGCCTACGCGTGACGTCACAAATGAAGATCGCCTCAAGTTACAAGCTATGTAGTTGGTATTGGATAATACTGACAAGCGCCAGGCCAGCAAATACGTAATTCAATGTCCAAAAATGTCGTGCCATGTAAATTACAGCGTAAAAAAGGTTCCTTGGCCTCTTTTCTTTGGCTCTTGGTCTGTGGCCTCAAAATTTTACGTTTTAAGGCTCCTACACGCTTTTTTAGGAGTTATTTAACGATATAGATTAAAAATTCTAACAAGTGTTGCTAGTTGCATTTGACATGAATATTTTCATACATTTCTTAAAACAAACCCTTCATATTTTTAAAGTCTAAGTCCAATTCGCCACGTCTCCGTGAAATTCTCTTTCTTTAGAGACCTTATTTATCAAGATTGGTTGCGTGCAAGAACCATAAAATTTATGTATATGTATACTATTGAAATAATATAGGAGACGAAGACAATATCAGAAACATGTGGTGATATATAACAGCACATACATTCTTATATTATTTCTAAGTTTTGAAATTTTCTAAAATTCAGAGAGTAAAGCGAAAATACGGCATAAGCCATCTTTTACCATTCTCTGCCATATACAAATAAACAATTAGGAGGCTTTTTAAAAATAAATTGTCTTTGTCGTTTCATATTCACTGAGCCTCAAGTTTGGCCAGGCCGTACGGACAATATCAATTTTTTAGATATCTACGTCTAAACAATTTAAGTTATAGCGTTGACCAACACAGACATATGTCTTGCAGTCAACCTCTTCACCGGCATTCAGGACCCACAAAACATTACTTCACAACGTATCACACAGGATGCTTTTGGCAACACATGTGAATAAGTGTCATCCTCTTTTTGGATATTAGGATCAACCATATGAGATTTCTATAAAAAGTCGTGTATTTTTACCTCAGAATTACAATTCTATGCCTTGATTGATACAAGAACGTACTATAGCGACAAGGTAAAATGAAGCCAAAATATCCAAATCTCTATGAAAAAATGCACAAAATGTAATATACCAAAATCAATGTAAATACGAGGTTCGGTCAGAAAGTAATGCCCTAATTTTTCCCTCGTGCATTATTAATAATAGTAAACAGGTGTAGTAGCCAACACTTCAAAGTTTTCTTTCAATTAATATTTACGAAGAAAAAATGAGGGGCATTACTTTCTGGCCGGCCCTCGTAAAAACATGAACACCAAATGAAGGGGTTTCTCACCTGAGTGCAAACAGGCTAAGTGTCCTTCGACGAAACGACGCGTGTTATGACAAATCGGCAGGCCCGGCGAGGCCTCAAAATATCCTGAGAGGTTTTAAGGGGCCCTGCGAGATTCCCTGGCAGATACTTGTCAGTGGGCCTTGCCAGGTATCAAAGAGCGCTCCGAGACGTCACAGCGCTCTTCCAGGCGGCAAAGCGCCTCGTAAAGGTACAGCCAGCCCTAAGAGGTGTAAAAAAGGGCCCTGGTGGCCTCAGACGCGGGGGTTGGTGCAGCCACGGCCTCCTGCAATCCGCCTCTCGCTGCCTCGCCTCCACTCGCACTGCCCTCTCGAGACTCCGCCGACACCCGGCTTTATCTTACGAATATCGGATAACAGATAATGATGCCGGCTGATTGATTGCATCAGAGAGTTAGTGTTAAAGTCTTTAAAAGTTCGATACACATTCTGAGAAAAAGTGTTAAAAGCATCTGATGACCAATTCCGAGAATCGGAGGCGATATCTTTTTCGTAGATGTTAGGGTTATTTTCAACGAATGTTAATTGTAAGTTCGATTTTTCAGATAACAATAGAAGAACTCTTCCCGCTCAGTCAGCGCTGCTAGAACCTGGTTGTTCTCGTGCCGCAGTCGCCCCTTCGAAGTCGTCTCCTAGCTCAGCAATAGTTTCGTCACGTCTACATCACGCGCCGCCCGCTCGTCCTGTCCTGCTCGATCCGTCCCGCGTCACACGGCAACGCCCAGCTGCGATGAAGCCCATGTGAATGGGGGTAGCAATAGCATAAAAGCCCATTCGGACGACCGAGATTGCAAAGGTGGTAGTACCGTGGCGATTTCAGGCCCAATGCCCGCGGGTTCGAGTCCCGTCTGGGGCATAGCTGTACTTGTCTTTATTTCACCCCTCACCATCAAGTATCACTTCACTCACACAAAGCTACCCTTAACGTTAATTAATAGTGGTATCTAACGACCTCGCAGTTAATGCGACCGTAAATAAGCGATAATCCTCCATGTAAGAAAAGATTTGACAACTTTCATGGAGATCGGTCAAACGGGGTTGGAATTTATTGCTTTTATGCTATTATGTACAAACATCAATCGTACAATTGCACATTTGTATGTATGTATGCATGTATTTGTATGTGTATGTGTGTGCATGTGTGCATATATATATAAATAAATAAATGCATACACTGAGAGAGAGAGAGAGAGAGAGGAGATGGAGAAAGAGAGAGAGAGAAAGAGAGAGAAAGAGAGAAAAAGAAGAAAGAGAGAGAAAGATGAAAGAGAGAGAAGAGCAGAGAGAAGAGGAAAGACGAGAGAGAGAAAGAAAGAAAGAAAGAAAGAAAGAAAGAAAGAAAGAAAGAAAGAAAGAGAGAAGTACCCGACGTTGCCCGGACATTTATTACAGCAAATTTTATCCAGTATGAGGAATTCCATCTATTAATGCATGCAACGTCTATCCAATTGTATCCCTGCTCCGCCCTGACCCGCCCAGCTATCCTTGTCTTTTCTTGCCCCCTATTGGAAGCTTCTAGTGTACCTCGCTCACTTTCCAACTAAAAAAATACATTTTTCTTATTGGGAGTTCCAGCTACCAAACATTCCTCACTTTATAACTAAATACATTAAACAAATCTATACTACAAAATTAAATAGTGTAGGCTCACGTATATTCTTCTTGTGGGGTTTTATGTATTATAACAATACTTTCAATAATTTGTCCACATTGTAAAATTATCTCGTTTTTATATTTTTCTATCATATTCATAAATAAAGGTTTAAAATTTAGCTCCTGCCAACTCGTGACCTCGAAGTGACTTTGTAAACGTAGTATGAATAACATGCGAGATTTCCCGCACGGGTGCTTCAGGAGATAGTGACGGTAGTAAATAAAAATATCTATGCTGAAACTTAATGTATAGTTATATTGAAGATGGCAGAAATACATATGTTGTGAGTCCTATGTGCTAGTAACATGTAGTATGAAACGTATTTGTTTAGGTAAATTCATGCATCATACCATTTCAACATAAGAACAATATAATTGATATATAACAATATTGATACACAATAAATTGACAATGAACTGAACAACATAACAAAAGAATATTAGCTTCATTGTTCGATCTAAAGAGCTAGATACTATGGATCTTGAAATGTGTATAGAAACCAAGGATTCTCAGAATTTTTTATTTGCTTAAACATAAATATTTCATATAAATTAATTTTTGCCTATTTTTTTAGAAAAATTGATTACTTCATTGGGAGCAAATGATACGCAAAGCCACATAATAGATAAGTCTTAATATGTAAAATATCATTGCTTAATTATATACCACTGAATCTCCTGCTCACATTGAAGAAAAAAGTTCGAGAGAGTTGGGGAATCGGGGTACGGTTGGGGTATGGGGGATCGGAAAGGGTGGCAGATCGAAGGAAGGAATGGAATTATTGAGATAATGGAGGAGAAAAGAATCGTGAGGATTAATAGAGATAAAAGGCCGACGGGAAGAAGAGAAGTTGGCAGACCAAGGAGACGATGGAAACACTCGTTTCGTAATTCTTGGATAGGAATAAGTCTTAGACTTTTTAAGAAGATTAATAAGAAGATTAATAAGAAGAAGAAGATTAAGAAGAAGATTAAGAAGAAGAAGATTAAGAAGAAGAAGATTAAGAAGAAGAAGATTAAGAAGAAGAAGATTAAAAAGAAGAAGATTAAAAAAAAGAAGATTAAGGAGAAGAAGAAGATTAAAAAGAAGAAGATTAAGAAGAAGATTAAAAAGAAGAAGATTAAGAAGAAGAAGATTAAGAAGAAGATTAAGAAGAAGGAGATTAAGAAGAAGATTAAGAAGAAGAAGATTAAGAAGAAGGAGGAGGAGGGAAGGAGGGAAGAAGGGAAGGAGGGAAGGAGGGAAGGAGAGAACGAGGGAACGAGGGAAGGAGGGAAGGAGAGAAGGAGAGAAGGAGGGAAGGAGGGAAGGAGGGAAGGAGGGAAGGAGGGAAGGAGGGAAGGAGGGAAGGAGGGAAGAGGAGAAGGAGGAGGAGGAGGAGGAGGAGGAGAAGGAGGAGGAGAAGGAGGAGGAGGAGGAGGAGAAGGAAGAGGAGGAGAAGGAAGAGGAGGAGAAGGAAAAGGAGAAGGAGAAGAAGAAGGAGGAAGAGAAGGAGAAGGAGAAGGAGAAGGAAAAGGAAAAGGAGAAGGAGAAGGAGAAAGAGGAGAAGGAGGAGAAGAAGGAGAAGGAAAATATGTATATAGTTAGAACAGGGGGAATGGAAGACGAAGTTATATTCTTCAACTGTAAATAGTAAAAAACAACAGTAAAGGAACATGATCTCTTTGAATAGAAAATGAATATTGTATTTTCTAAGATAGACACCAAGTTGTAGGTATGAAAATAGCGTGACATCGTATATTTACACACCAGAACATGTCCGTGTTTTGTTTTCTTTGTGAGACTAACCAATTGTTAAAGGTAGAATAGCGATCATTTGAGGTTCATTTCTTCCTTTAGAGTAGTTGCTAAAGACTTCTCCTAAAACTATGTCATCAATGTCATCTCCGACCTAACCTGTTGTAACTATACACTTTTCACCTGCAACACACATTTGCTAGTCACAGTAGCAGGTGATATTCAACAACCAAAATGTATTATTACGTAAATTCACATTTCAGCGGTTGCACATTTGAACTGAGTGCAGGTTATGCTCCATATAATGTAGCTCCTCCAAGATGAACTAAAAGTGCTGAATCTATTGTAGGTATATCTGGAACGCCGTAAATACAGCATTAGAGAACTACTAAAATCGAAAAAAAAACAGACGATTTTTTATCACGAGAACCCTACTCTTCGCAAAAATCCGCCGAATCTTCTCACTCGCGGATTCGCTACGAACGTCATGACCAGAAACAGGATTGCCAACAGAAAGAGCAGACATATAACCGCCGCCACTGCCACAAACCGCACTCCGCCGTCGACGCCCCAGCCGGAATTGCCGCTCTCTGTTATGGCGGTGTCAGCTCCCCCATTGCCTTCCTCCCGAGCACCGCCCTCCTCGTGGCCGCTCCCTGAGGGTGGCCGTGGCTCCTTCTCTCCCTGCCATCGCTGCTGCAACTCCTCATCCTCCTCCTCCTCCTCCTGCTGTTGCTGCTGCAACTTCTCATTTTCCTCCTCATCATTCGCATGCAGCTTATTGTCATTTTGCCGTCCCAGTTCGTCCTTCAACAACTCGATTTCTCTCTGCTGTCGCCGCTGTTGCTGCAGCAGTTGCTTCAGCTGCTGCTTCAGGTCCTGCAGGGTGTGCTGCAGTTCACTCTGCTTCTGCCGTGGATCGTCAGTCGCAGCCTTGTGTTCTGGTAACTGGTGCTCGTCAGACGGGTGGTCGTCCGTTGTTGGTGCCGGGCACGTGGCCACCAGCGACCGGAAGACGCAGCCGGTCGGCAGAGACAGGGAAGCTGGGTCGAAATCATCGCCCAGCAAGTTCTCCGAGAGGTCCAGCCTCCTCAAAGCCTGCAAGCCTTCAAACGCGTCTGCTTCTATTACCGATATTCTGTTGTCGGTCAGGTCGATCTCCTCTATATGCGGCAAGTTATCAAAAACACCCTTCTTAATAATTCCCGAATTTCCGACCACACCGATCTTGTTGTACGATATGTCGAGTTTTTTTAAAGCTGGCATGCCGAACAAAGCGCCTCCTTCTACTGCTAATATCTCATTGTGGCTCAGATTAATCTCCTCTAAACGCGACATATTATTAAAAACTCCCTCCCTAACACTGTAGTCGAAAACGCCTGGAAGCTTGTTGAAGGATAAATCAAGTTTCCGCAAAGAATGAAAGCCCTGAAATGAACCTGCTGTAATTGAAAATATCTTGTTGTGGCTCATATTATACTCCTCTACACGCGACATATCAAAATCTCCCTGGTTCACATAGGACACAATGCGAAAACTGTTGTACGATGTGTCAAGTTTCTTCAAAGCTGATACATCCGGAAATGCGTCTAAACTAAGTGATACTAACTCGTTGTGACTGAGGTCAATCTCCTCTAAACGCAACAAAGAACCAAAAATATCTTTTCTAATTTTAACAAGATTGTTCCCTTTAAGTGACAGGATTACAAGAGTATTGCTATTTCGTAATGCAGTCAAATAATTTTCTGTTATATTGGAATTAATTATTTGAAGTATTTTAAGCTCTTTGAGTGACAGTGTATAGTTAAGAATACTATGAGGAACCTCACATTGGTCAATTATCATTTCTCTAACGTTTGTAAATTTTGAAAAGTCTTGTTCAGTCAGGTACATTAGTGTGCTCCTCACAATATTAATAACTGCAATGTTTTCACTCTTTACATTGGCAAGAAAGTCCCCTTCCGCATTTTCACACATTATTGAAGTCGTCAATACAGTACAAGGCATACTTTCTCCAGAAGTCCATTGTACACGAAATATTAGGTACATTATTATATACAAAATATTAGTCGTCGAAAATATTTTGTTGGTCATCATTCCTGGCTCTCTTCGACCCCCTAAAAAACAAACAAAAATTGTATTATCTAAATATAGCATTCGTCAACATTATAAAAGCAAATTTGTTTAAGTCACCGGAGACATTCTGAGAATCGCATACGAAATTATGATTATTTTAATAGTATCTGTGGTCAATCTACTCTCAAAAACACTTTTCAATACTTTTTAACTTTTATTCAGATGACGGACATTAAATCTTTAAATTTACTAAACGTTGAAAATAATAATGTCGTTAAGAACACTATCATAATTTCTTCCCTGGAGAAATAAAAGTGATAGTTCAAATGTACACTTCTTGATATCTACTAATATACATATTTACGTAATATCGCGCAAAATAGACTGCGAGATTACTATGAAAATACACGTTATACGTTGCCTTCATACTAAAAAGGTTTTACTTTCTCGTATACTACGTATGTACAGAGTAATATACGTAGTATAGAGAAAGTTATGTGATGCTACGGAAAATCGGTTTCGAAATTTCTACATCAATAGACGTTCTGGAGTCTCCTGATACCAAGAAATGTTTTGTTTTTTAAAACGTCTGTCTGTCTGTCCGTCCCTTCGTCCGGCCGTCCCTTCTTCTGACCGGTGGCAAGAGGATGGGACGCGACTTTGAAGGCAGCCCACACCAAGGAAATTAGAAAATGGTACGAAGAGAAAGTGCTATTCTGTAGGACCACTATTTCAAACATTACACAAATGTATGTTTTCAAACTCCTGTAACATATAATTAAGGCTTGAAAAGATTTCTTGTTAAGTTCTAGGAGCAGCTTCAAGTTAAAATGTTTGCTTGACACGTCATGAACACATACTGCAACAGTGATCGCAATCCCTATTAGTAAACGTAACACGTCAAACGTAACACGTCAAACGTAACACGTAACACGTCAAACAAATTAGGCAAAAATTTAAGAAAAGTGAAAAACTCAAAATGCATCCATGGAACATAAATGTACCAAATGTAATATTCCCAATACTATGTAATAGAAATCAGTTACTCCCCACAAAGGTGTTTCTCACCTGGCAGGGTGCGAGTCTTCCGAGAAGACAAAGTGGTGAATGAGGCGTCAGCAGGCCCTGCGAGGCGCCCGGAGACCCCGCTAAGTGTCAGCAAGTCCTGTGCGTGGAACGTAAGCGGCACCCCAGAAGGCTCTGAGAGGCTTTGGCGGATCCTGCTAGGCGTTGGCTGGTCCTACTAAGCGTTGGTCGGACCTGCGAGGCGTTGACGGGTCCTGCGAGGCGTTGACGGGTCCTGTTAGGCGTTGTTGGGTACTGCGAGGCGTTGGTGAGACCTGCTAGGCGTTTGTGGGTCCTACTAGACGTTGGTGGGTCCTGCGAGGCGTTGGCGGGTATGAGTTGGGTATGAGTAGGACCTGCGAGGCGTTGACGGGTCTTTCTAAGCGTTGGTTGGTCCTGCGAGGCGCTGACCGGTCCTGCTAGGTGGTGACGGGTCCTGTTAGGCGTTAGTGGGTACTGCGAGGCGTTGGTGAGTCCTGCTAGGCGTTTGTGGGTCCTACTAGACGATGGTGGGTCCTGCGAGGCGTTGACGGGTCCTTCTAGGTGTGAGTTGGACCTGCGAGGCGTTGGCGGGTGCTGCGAATTGTCAAAGACGTCATCCGAGTTCTGGTAAGGTCGTGCAAAACTGTAGCAAGCGTTGTGAGGCGTCAGCAAGATCTACGGCGCGCCGAACAGCCAGAGCTGACGTACGAGTGGTGACGTGTCGCAGCAAGGCGTCACCGAGCGCCGCGAGGCGTGGAGGGCGTGGCGAGGCGTTGGCGGGCCCTGCGAGATGGCTGCGTGGGCTGCGATGACGCCTGGAGCCCTAGGGCGTGAGTGGGTGCAGCAGATGCTCCCTTCGGCCACGGCCTGCTGTAATACACCTCTCGCTGTCTCACCTCGCTTCGCACTGCGCTCTCCAGACTACTTGGTCTGGCTGACCGCCTCCCCAGCCTTATCTTACGAATGGCGGATGATAACAGATTAAGAGTTCGATTGAATAGATTCAATGCACGTGCGAGTTGAATAAAATCATTAAAAGTTCCACATTAACACTAAGAAAAACATTCATGAGTACAAGATAAAACCTGAAGATACGGGCTGTGTAACTTTCGGCTTTTTCTTCCGTTTTTGAAAGGATTCTTTGGAGAAATATTACTTGCAGATATAAATGCTAACATTTAAAAAAATATTATATATTTTAAAATATTTAATTTTTTAATAAATTAGAGAAAAAATAAAATTAAATAAATGTATATAAATTATAATTTAATTTATAATTTGAGGTCCCAAACATACACCTTCTTTAAGAGTATCCTTTGAAAGAAAAGGGAATTTTGACAACATACTCAATTCTTATTCATGAGAGACATCTCGCCATGAGAGACTAAATGTATAGTTTCACTGGAAAACACAAAGTTGCCTCAACTAACTCGTAAAAATACACGTGATAAAATAGAAATAAATAAACGTATCAATTAGCCCCATTGCGTTATATATATATATATATATATATATATATATATATATATATATATATATAACGACCACTGGGATTTTTTAAACTGTAGGGGGATTTGTAAGGAGAGCATGTAAGGACAACGCAAACATCCATGCTTGAGGCAGGATTTGAACCTGCGACCCTTCGAGCCGAGGCTGCTACGGCTCTTCAGCCATAATGACATCGGTCGGTTTTGGGTATTTTAATAAGTCAAATGTTATACAATTGAGATTTAATTACAATTACCGAAAAGGAGTCCTCATGTTACCTTAGTCGGCATTCGCAGAAATTATAATTTTTTGTTGTAGTCAGTGTCGCTGAATCAGCAGAATTACGGCCATATTTGGAAGTTTTTCCCTCCGATCGGCAGGGAAAAAGTAGTTTAAGCGGTTAGCGGGAAATTTAATAAATTACGTATAAAGAATTTACATAGCCTTGGGGCACCGCCTTGTAACACCACTGTCCGTGCGACCGGGAAGGCCTGCCTGCTTCAGGAAGGTGGCTTGCTAAGCCGGCGGTAGCTTCACTACTGTCTTCCAGATTTTGATTTTTACCCCAGTAGGTCGAGTTCGTGTCCTCTTGGCTTCCCTCTTCTACAATTGTGGCATCTTTACTTGCTTGTGCCACAAATCTTTTTGTCTTTTCTATCGACCTCTCACTCTTTCTCTCTCTCACTCACTCTTTCTCTCTCTCACTCACTCACTCTTTCTCTCTCTCACTCACTCACTCTTTCTCTCTCTCACTCACTCACTCTTTAATGATTAAATGAAAATGGTTAAGTGGTTTAATGAAAATGATACTTGTCTAATTGAGATACGTGAACAATTTTCTCTAGAGATACTAAACGGGTTTTACCCCCACAAAGATATCCATAAATACATATGGACACAATGTACGAATGGACTCAAATCAATTTTGGATTATTCCGTTATTTGACAGACATGCCACGTGAAAATCATGTATCTCTGTGTAAAAAGGGGCTGATTGTGGGTCCGATCACTACCTCTTCAAAACATGATCTTGGTTTACACCCAGGAAGAAAGAAACATCAACTGAGAAAGGTGAGTGTAAACAGTAAACAAAATTGAAAGTGAGAGCGTAGGCTTCCGCGGCCGGAGTCAGTATTTACTAGGCTGTCCGGGTGACGACTGAAACGAATGGCGACCGAAACGTCAGCACCTTCGCCATGGACGCGGCGTCACCCGGACAGCCTAGTAAATAAAATTGGAAGTGACTTATCAATTTTGCAGGTTTGAAAACAAATCCACCGTATTACTTTACAAGTTAAGATTGGCACAAAAGAAGGAACGGAGAGTTGAAAGATCTTCAGAGGAACTGTACAACTTCCAAAAGGAATCCTTACACCAAGCTGCTATGGTGTCAATTGGGGAGAAAAAGAAACGTAGATTTAGAATGAAAAATACTGGTGGAAGGAACATTTCAAAGATACCCTTAAGAAAAAGAAACAGATTTATGAAAATTGGCAAAAGATCCTAAAGAAGTATTTAGATAGAAATATCTACCGAAAATAGTTACATTATTAAAAGGAAGTAGTCAAATTAAAATATTCATTTTGGGAAAAGAAATTCTGTACAATAGATAAGTTATTTGGTAGTTCAAAATCAAGGGCAGCTTAGAAAGAAATTAATGATTAAAAAATATAATATAGAGAAACAGACATATTCTCCAATAACTGAAGAGGAATAGAAAAGCTAATTGAATTGAATGATAATGAAACTCTTTTTAGAACTCTTTACAAACACAAGTTGACTTTAACCTATATAAATTTTTCCTATTTGTAAATATTTCATGTGAAGATAAAAGTGTGCACGAAATAAGAAAAGAGCTAAAGACTATGAAGAGCAACAAAGCTCCCGGTCCTGGAGGTGTTCTTATTCAATTGTTGAAACATGCTCCTGATATTGCCTTGGAGTACTTGTCAGAGATATTTAATAAATGCCTGAAAGAAGAAGCCGGACCAAAAGAATGGAAAATGTGCATATGCTACATCACTTTATAAGAAAGGAAACAAGGCTGTTTGCTCCAATCACAGGGGCTTGGGTGTGATCCCACCAACAGGAAGACTGTATCGACGGGTTCTGAGAAGTCGCATTGAAAGGCATAGGAACTAGAAGAACAGCGTGGATCTAGATCTGGTCGATTAAGACAGATAATATCTTTTGCCTGAAACAGCTGATGGAATAGTCCATAGCCTACGAATGCCCATTAGATCTAGCTTTTGTATATCTACGAAAATCGTACGATAGTATACTAAAGGAAAAACGTTGTGGGAAATAATGAAAGTGAATAACATCCATGGGCAGTACATAAATGTTCAAGAGAGATTCTATGAAGGAAAGGATGCCAGTTAATGCTTTCGCAGGTTTATCAGAGTCTTTACAACTAACAAGGGATTAAGACAAGGATATTATTTATCCACAACATCCTTCAAAATATGAAATAAGCCTTGAGAAAATGGACAAAACAGTGCACTAAAATAGGAATTCAGATAGAGAAAGAAAGTATATTTTTAATAGGTAATTATTACACTTATAAAATAAATAACATGATACAATGTGGCTAGGTCGAAGGGCTTTAAGCCATTACAATACCTATATCCTAAAGTACGTGTTCTTTACTAAATCAAACACACTGACTGCGAAAATGTAATCGGAAATATCCCATCACGTACCAATTTTTCTGAAAATGATACGCCGCAAGTACATCGAGAACCTTCAAAACGTCTCAATAACAATATGGGGGAAATCTTTATTGTATTAAACTACAGATCACGTAATGAAAAATATTTGTACTACACAAATTGTTTGTATTAAATTATTTGTATAATTAATTGTTGTATTACAAAAATATAATGAAAACAGTACGAGAAAACCCAATAAAGCTTGAAATGTATTTATAATTTAGAAACTTTTACTGGAAAATTTCCATTTTTGAGTTGGGTGGAAACTACCACCAAAAGTGTATTTTCCATCTTCCCTTACGTCGACTCTCAATGGTGGCAGCGATATCTCGGTGAAATCGCTCACCACATCTTCGAGATTAGGTGGGAAGAAATTCAAATGCAAATGTAATGTCAGAGGCATGTTGCACCCCATAGCCTTGAAACAGTCCAACATGTGTTCCGTGTAATTCTCCGTGTAATTTCCCTGTAATTCTCAGACATTACGTATCCCGCGAAATTGTCGCATTTCAATGCAAGCCAAGTTCCCTTCTCAGTATCTGTCAGCAACTGTACGAAAGTAATATCTTTCATCAAGTCACGGATCTGAGGCCCAATGAAAATTCCTTCTTTGATTTTTGTGGTAGTAGTCGAAGGAATTTTAGATGGTAAAATTGGAAACTAGACAATCTTTGTCCATTGGTTTCACATTTTTTTTTTCATAAAGACCAATTTTCAGTCGGACTTATGGTGCAGCAGACTGTCTTTGTCAACAAGGGATTCATGAGACGCATTTTTTTATCACCACCGGTAGATCGACCACCTCCTGGCCTTCCGGCGGGAAAGCTTGCACATTGTAGACATTTCCAGAAATACAATTTGTTCTACATAAGTCGTGACGAGATCGCATTGTTTGAGAATTTGGAGCCGCGAGCAGTTTCATACCATTCATGTAGAGAAGCTAAGTAATACGAGTATTGGGCGCATTGAAAGTTGGTGGTTCGTTGGCACGCAACTCCGGTATACAGTCTCTGAGACGCGGCAAGAAGCATGATTGACGAATAGAATTCGTAAAGGGAACGTTTATTTTCATCCAGACAAAGGTATCCATGACAATTCCTTCAATACTTTAATGATTTTTACGACGTGATAATCATGTCAATTGTGTGTCGTCTTTTCAGAATCTTCACGTCTGACGAGAACACAGAAAAGCGATGCACATAACTTCTCGTCACAGTTTCTGCAAATGCTCTCCCAATCATCTAAGCCATATTTCGCAGCCTCAACATTTACATTAGTAAATTTTCTTGTGAAATAATATTGCTTGCCATTTTCTTGCAAGTGTAAAGCCAAAGTGTAAGACCAGCATTATCTGCGAACAGTACCGATTGGATTCTATATAACGAAGTTATTGTAATACATAACAAGCGTTCATTTGATATTCAATCAGTCGCAAAAACTGTGGTTGATGTGCAGAAACTGAATACATATTTCTAATCAGACTGGAACACCGACTCATATGCTAATAAAGTAATATTTTCACTGGAGCCAAAACGTATAATTATCAAAATGTTCCGGTAGTGCTCGTTGGAGCCTGTGTCACAGGAGATGTTGCTTGAGCTCGGCGGTCTGTCGAGCTTCCCAGGCGGGTGACTACCTCGTTCACGTGTAATTTGACATCACTGTTTCTTTGTTTTTTCGTTTTGTAATTATTATTACGTGGCGGCGATGGTGTAACGGTTAGCGTACCGGACTGTTATACCCAGGTTCGCGGGTTCAAACACGATCGAAGCCGTGGATTTTTTAAGGGTGAAAAAAATCCTTCGTATGCCTTCGGAGGGTAAGTAAAGCCGGCTGTCCCATGTTAGTAGATTTACTTGCATGTAAAAGATCCTCAAGCCTAAATGACGTCTCTGAGCTAAATTCTAATCGCCTGTTTCTCGCCCAAGAAATACGTCCTTTCTCTGCTAGTTGATGAGAGGAGCATAGCGAAATTTGCGTGGTCAGACGGAAGAGTGGGCCTGATGGCCCGAGCCTCGCCACGTAAAATAAGGCAAATTCACTTATTAATTTTTCGTTCTTTATTTATTCCGATCCCTCAGAGCGTCTAGCGGGCTGTAACTGAACTATTATTTGACAGGCCAAACATCTTTTTAACATAACTCCACCAGTTTCTTATCCTTAAGACACTAGGTTCGTTTGAGCAACTCTACATTCCCTCAGGGAAAATGTTAGAACTCTGCCACAGGCAATGCTCTTCAATATGTATTCGGACTTTCAATCCATATCTCCTTCATATAAGAGATCGCCAACTCTTCGGAATGTGATAAGCGGCGTATATCGGTGTTCTCGTACTGATAGGTATCGCAGGCAAGATACAGACTGGCAGTCGACGTGGTTATCGCAGCGAAGGAAGTTATAACCCGGAGCCCAGGAAAGTGACACAGCCTTTAAGAATCCTAAACTAATAAGGTAAGCAATTTTATATTTTCAATGTACAAGTGAATCGTTTGATGTGTATATACCCATACCATCGCAATCATTTTACCTAATACTATCAACAATCAATTCCTTTATCGTCTTATCATCTCAAAACGTCTCGTTGGATGTGATAAATTTTCATACATTTATAGACATTTCTTTTTTTTTTTTGAATTCCGTCGCAATTAAATCTCGTAAAATGTCTCGCAAAAAACAACACTTTTCCGATACGTGCAGACTCGAAAGTTCATTAGCTTGTCGAAAAAAAACTGTTCTGTTCCTGAAGTTGGCTCTCAGGAGGCACAGACAGAAATTTTTTGAGCTGTGGCTGAATGATTTTCAAAATTATCTTAAGATACGCCCGATATCTGGTTCAAAAGTTGAAATGTCAGGACACAACTGGTGTTACAATATGGTTTATGGCTTTTAGAGTGTTAGCAAATATTAGCGAACTAGAAGGGCATCGGAATCAATCCTTCTGACACCCGTGTGTCATCGTTGGTCACAAGAGAGAATGAGAGAGGATATACAAGGAGAAAGCAAGAGGAATGAAAGAGATTTGCAAATGTAAGGGCGTGTTTGTCGTATGCTGTGTTTTAAGAAATACTAGCAAAATACCCGATGTGTCCCGATTTTTCCATATTTAATCTTTATTAAAAAGACAGAAAATATCATTACTATATAAAACGGGGTTTTAGAATATTATTCGACACGTACCTAGCAACTCAAGTACTTTTTCACAAATATCCGCGAGATCGCCTGTTCTCGATACGGTCGCTTGAAATAGCCTATGTGACTTCAAACTTATGAAGATTATTCCAAGAAATATGTTTCATTACAAACGACCAGTTAAAACCTTATCCAACAAGATAAGAGGGACGCTACGCTATCTATTGCTGAATAAATTAATTAAAAGCACATGCAAAACTGTCATCGGCCCTGGGCCCGTGACAGGTAAATGGTTAAAATGAAGCTCAATTTTGTTCTGCAACGCCATTTAGTGGAGTTACAACACAATTAACGGCACATAAACCGTCTGGGTGAAAAAATACGTAGCTGTGCCACCTTTCGTGGAGATCGATAACACAGTGTTGGAGTTTGCCGCTCTGATATATAACATACGGAGACGCTTTTACGGCTTTACATTTTTTCCAAATGAAGAAATGATTCTGCAGTCTAAAACATTAAGAAGTCATTCGACATGGAAAAATAATGAGGAATATAAAATGGAGAAAATTTAATAACAAAAATTCGATTGATCCAACTCCAACTTTCTCTTTTGTTGAATGTCAGATGAAAGAGAAAAGAAATACCAGATTATTACAAAAATTCTCTATTTTTACAAGAAGAGCAGTCGAAGTGACGAAAAGAAAATTATTTTCCCTTCTTCACATTACTTAAGAAAAGTTTTATTATTTACATCACATATTGAAACTTGTAACACTTTTTTCTCTTCGTTTTTCTTCACAGTTGCATTAAACCATCCCCAACATTTGCAAATAATAACCCACCAAATTCAAAATTATGTTAAAATTCACAGAAACAGTTGATGTGCCACTTTTGTGAAGTATTTTTCTCGTTGAGAGCATAGATTAGGAGTTAGTAGCTTCTTGGCTGTGCGGGATACGCCGCGTCCTACGCACAGGTGCCAACGTTTCGGTCACTAATCTGCAACCTTCTGCCCTGCCGCTTCCTCAGAGAAAAGGGCCTTCGAAAAGCACTTCACCCTGAGGAAGATCGCAGAATGGCGGCCGAAATGTTGGCACCTGTGCATAGGGCGCGGCGTCTCCTTGACAATCTAGTATGTATCTTTCACGTGGACATTCACTATTCCCGGAACACCTTTTAAAGATTAGTCATTGATTCATTGAACGTAAAAATGGTCATTTAAATACAAACCTATGTGAATGACTGCACATACGAACACCATTTAGTTCATCCAGTAGTAATTTAACACATTACTCATGTCCACACTGTCAGTTGCTCGTTCCCTTTAAAATCGAAAGAATGTTAAGAATTATTAAATGAACAATAGTATTACAATTTAATTCTGAAAAATGTTGTGAATGTCGAAAAATGTCTCAATAGCAAAACTTTTGTTTGTTGCCATAACAGGTAAAGTTTAAAGTTTTGAAAGTTCTTTTTCACGCCGTCAAATATCTGGACAAAGGGAATGTGTTGCGTCTTGAATGTTTAATTTCTTAGAATGGATAAAGAATGTTTTATGAAACGAACAACGGGCTCCTCAAATGCTCATATCTTCAATTACATTCTGTACGAACCTAAACAGTCAGGCCTGACTTACTTTAATACATCTATGCAAAAGAACTAAAAGAACAAACAAAAAAGAAAAGTAATATACCTATAACCACAGTAGAATATAACTCATATTTTAACCTTTACTATATTCATTTACATGCACAAAGATAAATTTGAAGCACGTTCTTATCTTAGAAAACTGCGTAGATACAACTGGATTATTTACGGACCTTAGTATTTCACAAAGCGTTATCGTTCATGACTCATTCCCCGATTTTGCAAAACAATTTTTTAAACGTATTTGCATTACAATGATATCTTGATTAAAGTATTCCTTTGAGCAAAGAAATATTTCAAAGTTCACGCAAACATTTCTCAGAATAATCTCGAACAAATGGGCATTCAGGTGGAAGCTTGAGAGTCTAATGTTCCTTGGAACAGCTTTGGATAGTTCACAGTCAAATACAAAAGATGAATCAAAAGTACGACCTGAATTTGTGGGGGGCTAGATTGATAGATTGTTAGAGGTTCCGGGCTCGTCAACTACTAAGCTCATTAGTCCCGTAACTGCAGTGCATGTTTTTCATCGGGCGGGGGCCGTGATCATCCTTGATGGCAAAATCCGGCGCAGAGCTGTCGACGACTATCTGAGTTTTCCCTAACCAGGTATCTCTCATCAGCGGGACATCGCCGCATCTTGTCGCGAGGGACAAGCGCTAAGCTTCCCAACGATCTCTTGGCAATGGTGGTGGTAGGGGAGAGCATGTAAGGATAAGTGTGTGTGAGTAAGAGGTGAGGATAGAACAAAGAAGGAGAAGGAAAGATCGCGCGCGGTGCGTGGCCCTTTTGTCGGAATACTGCTCAGGCACTCGCCCGGGGTTGACCTCTCACAGGCTCTGAAGTTGATTCCTTGAGTTTTTATTTACTTGGCTGTCCAGATGACGCCGCGTCCATGGCGACCATTCTACGACCTTCCTCAGGGCGTAATGCCCTGAGGAAGGTCGCAGAATTGCGACCGAAACTTCGGCACCTTCGCCATGGACGCGGCGTCACCCGGACAGCCAAGTAAATACTGACTCCGGCCGCGGAAGCCTACGATCTCCTTGAGACTTATTTAGTCTTAATAGTACAATTTCTTCCGAACGCTGACGGGATCGAACACAGATCATTTGTGACCGTAGCCTTATACACTTACATAATCCATATTCACATTCTCTGTGTGTGACGTGAGCGATAACAGTTTTCGCCGTATCTCCTTGGACTCACGAGGTGATGAGTCTACCTAGCTTTAAGTATAGCCAATCGTGCCTGGGGCGATCGAGTCGAGCGGAAGGATGTGAGTCACCTCTTGCGATCAAAGGGCAAAAACACCCACTCTGACCAGAGGTAGAGCGCTTGCACATACAACCGACGGTCCACAGTACAGAACAGAACAGAACAGAACAGAACAGTATAGTACAGTGCAAGGCAGAACAAGGCAGGACAGTGCCGTACAGGGCAGTGCCGTGCCGTACAAGGCAGTGCCGTGCCGTGCCGGTCAGGACAGGACAGGACAGGACAGGACAGGACAGGACAGGACAGGTCATGGCATGGCATGGCATGGCATGGCAGGGCAGGGCAGGATTCGAATTGATGTCTTATTTTACGAGGCATCAGACCATCTAAACTTGTAGTAGACTCAGGCCATGAGGCCTGCTCTTCCGTCTGACCACACAAATTTCGCTACGCAGCCAACAACAAGCATAGAAAGGAGGTATTCCTTGGGCGACGAAACAGGCGATTTGAATTTAGCTCAGAGGCTTCATTTAGGCTTGAGGATCTCTGTTCCAGAAAATCTACTAACGTAGAACAGCCGGCTTTACTACGCATTTGAAGGAAGGCGTACGAATTATTTTTTCGCCCCAAAAATCAACCTAACACCCCACAAATTCAGCTCGTACTTTTGGTTCATCTTTTGTACGTTGGCTGTGAACTAACTAAAGCTGTTCCAAGGAACATTACTCTCTCAAGCTTCCTCCTAAATGCCCATTTGTTCGAGATCCTTCTGAGAAATGTTTGCGTGAACTTTGAAATATTTTTTTGCTTTGCTTCGACTGGGTTTGAACCCGCGAACGGTAGGTATATCAGTCCGATACACCAACCATTATACCATCGCCGCCGCGTGTTGTATTTAGCGCGTGCACGTCGCGTGCTGCATTGAAAGTAAGGAAATATCCCCGCGGGAGATGGATTATTTCGTGTTTCCTGGGTCGTGAACTGCTGTAGTTATTAGTCCCCTAAGACTTCTCCTTCTTCTGCACTTCAAGGATTAGGCGGCTGCACGTTCCGTCTTCACATATCAAACCATCTTCTGCGTGTGGTCTTCCTACACTCCTTCCTATTGGGTTGTACTGCAGCACTTCTTTAGGAAGCCAATTGTGCTCCATTCTTTTTAAATATTTTTTCCAGTCACATGTATGTAGTTGTATACAATCATTTAAACTAAATATAGTTAATTATTTGTCCCATAAGTGTAGTGGATTTATCACGTGAGGTGGCGGTTGTTCTGTGTTGGATGGCGATGCCCGGCACCGGCCTACACCTCGGATTGGGTTTTTCCAAACCAGGTATCTCCCACCAGCAGGATACTGCCCCAGCCGGGATAAGTTTTTAGCTCCCGACATGTGTAGTACATATCTGTATGAACGTAAGGGGGAAGAGATGTTGTGAAAGGGGAAGGAAAGATCACGCGCGGTCCGTAACCCGTTTGTTAATGTACTTCTCCCGCATTCGTCTGGTGTTGATGGGAGAAACCATGGGAAAAGTATTGATCGAAGCCACTACAATTGTGCTAAAGGGACCGGCTGAGTTTAACCTTGCTATCGAGGAAGTGTCGAAAATCCTGCACCCGATGCTCGAATCCTAGGAACACCCGGTAAGCGATATAGCAGTGACATCATTTGATATCCTCACCCATCAGTTGTAATTCACTCTCCCGGTGCAAGGAGTGGATTAATGTATAGGCGGCCGAAGACGTGCTTCACTTGATAGAACTCTCCCAAGACTTGTTTAAACAAAATGTTATATTCTTATCAGTAACAGAAATATACACGATAGTGATGAGCAATTGTTATGATTGTTCCTGAAATTGACCCGAAGGTCAACTGGGAGTTGGCCGCACATTCACTAACATTGCATTCTGGCCGTGAAATTGAAATCGTAAAACTTCTTGACATATTCCTGTCTTACTACATAGGAAGTTCTATTTTCTGGTGAAGAATGAAATTTTACTTTCTTTGAATGCTTTTTCGCTTCGAAATTCGAAACTTTTAATTTACAGGCCTAAAAAGTTGCAAGTATACGATTTGTTATGAAGAGACACGTTGATGACATTAAATATTACCACCATAACAGTTCGATGACTATTCACAAACAGTTAATAGGATTCTGTAATTTTGTAAGCTTTATAGACCTTTTATTCTACTAGCACTGATGACAAACATGAGAGTAAAAACAAAATAAACAACAAATGCTAGTTGTAACGGTACAACAATTACATTTTACAACGCTAGTTGTAAAATTAAATATATTCTGCATTGAGATATATTTTCAGTAATCAACACTATAATCTTTTCACTTCTTCCTGACACTTTATTACTCATTACTTTCAATACGAAGCTTGATATACACTGTATTGCTTATCGGGTTCGAGAGAAGGGAAATATGAAAACACTTCAATGATCTTGCGTGATGTCTAATGGAGTGAATTATGAGAACAAATTGTGAATGGAAATTATAAAAGGGAAATATGAAGACACAAGCCGTGTCAAGTTAACATCTTGTTAATTAGTAAATAAGAGTAAATGTGAATCATTAAAATTAGATAAAAAAATAAAATATTGTTTGACCTACGAGTGCTATCTCGTTCTAATTATCTCACGCGCCAAAAAGCCCTCGAGCCAAATGCCCTGCCGTCGTTGGATCATTGGTACCCTTATAACGCTCTTGAAGCACAAACAACAATTTTTGTAGTTTGTCACAGACAAAAAGTATATGATTTTAATAATGAAATAAATATCCAATACGAATGATTATAATTCAACATTGTTTATTTCTTTGTCCAACAATTGCTCTTAAGATGAATGTTACAATAAATGTGACTTTATCATGTTTTTTTAGCTCAAAACGTCACGAAGCAGGTCCAACACTCAAGACGGTAGCATCCGGATGGCTTCTATCCTTTTCTTCAATCGACAGAACAAGAATCAGTAAAAAGATCACGTAGTGACAAGATATTATTCATAGAATGCGTGCATTTAGTGTCACCGCAATTTATTACTCAAGTGCACCAAAATGATATCTGGACAACGACCTACATTTGTTGTGTGAAAACTTGAGAACATTTTAACAGAACACTCAAACGTATCACGACAACAACATGACTTTCGTAATCGGTAGCACTGTTCATAACGTCGCTTTAGTAATATTAGTATTTGCGTCAACATTGTTTGCTGTTCGATCGGAACCATGCGTTGTTTCACGAGGGCACGGAGTTTGCATAAGGGGAAGGGGTGCATTCCTTCCACGAGAACGTACGTCTAATATACGGAGCTTGTATATAGTAGACTCTCGTTTAGACTCCCAGACCTTCAACCAATTGGCCGGTTTTACGTCTCTAACCGCCTTGCACGTGAACAACAGTTCCTTTACGATCTTTCCTCAAGCAAGCGTGTCGGTAATCTTACCGAAACTAAATCGTCTCCACATTTCGCATTCCAACCTCCCTGAACAACTCGCATACGACATCTTAACTCGTGCACCGAACATCCGACGTTTGTCGTTAGAATGGAACAAACTCTCACGCGTGAATAAAAGACTGTTCAAAACTCTGAAGCATCTAGAAACAATCGATATCAGTCACAACGACGTGTACGAAATCGAACCTGGCGCATTCGAAAATCTCCCGTCGCTGCAACGCGTGGATGTGTCACACAACGCACTGGGCCGCGGTTTTGACATCCATGTGCTGCCCCTTCCGTCGGGCTGTGCCGTGTGCGGAAGTTCGTCTCCTATGCAGCAAACCTGTACGGAAGACACGCTACGTGTGTGCGAAAGCAGTGCCGCAGTCGACGAGTTGTGGGCAATGTCGAAGAAGGGGATTGCCGTGCGTTTAGAAAGCAACCCGCTGTGTTCGCACGTTAACATTGACCCCATGTATACAGATAATGTACAGACAAATGAAAGTGATGTAGTGAGTGTGGGTGGGTGTCTTGTGTACGGGCAGGGTAGGTGTTTCGAGCACGAACAAAGGCGAAGATTCCTGGAAGTAACCTGCAGATCTGTTGCGCGAATAAGACGGCAAAGAAATGCACCCAACTTTGGGGGTGGGACAGACGCCAGTGGACGCGAGAGTTTAAAAGACGCCAACGCCCACTCCGGCAAGCAAAACGGTGACGCCACCGACCGAGGTTGGGGTCCTTCGGTAGGTTGGGGTCCCGGACGAAGGAAGGCAAGCAGCCTGGAAGGGCATGCACGGCGCAACGGAGGTGGCATATACAACAGACCAGATGCAAGCTTCGGCGACCCCAATGGCAACGCCCGCAGTCCAGGTTGGGGTCCTTTACGCAGGACGTCAGGCATCGTGGGGATTCCTAGCGATAAGCACGACGGAGGTGCTACCCATAGCTTCAAAGCAAGCCACGCTCAAAATCCAGGTTGGGGTCCTCTACTCAAGAAGTCACACAGAGTACAAGATCAACGCGGCAAGAACGACAACGGCGCTACCCACAGCTCCGAAACAGGCAACGACCAAAATCCAAGTTGGGGTCACCTACTCAGGAAGTCACGCAGCGAGCCAGAACAACGCGACAAGCATGGGAGCGCTACACACAGCTCCAAAGCAATCCACGCCCGCAATCCAGGTTGGGGTCCTCTACTCAGAATGCCACGCAGCCTGCAAGAACAACAACGCGACAAGCCCGACGGCGTCGCCGCCCACAACCCCGACGCCGGCCAAGCCCACGGCAACGCCCCCCACGGCCACACCCCGAATCCAGCGGGCGGCGGTCCGCCCGGCTGGGGCGCCCCGCAGCCGCCGCCCGCGGGCTGGGCGCCACCGTCGCAGGGGTGGCGGGGCCGGCCCGCCGCGCACGCAAGGGAGGGACGGGTGTGTGGGTAGTGCGCCGCGAGGGGGTGCTGCTGTGGGCGGGATGCCCGCCCAGCAGAGGGTAGGGGTAAGGCTTTTACATGGAGATGGACGTGCGCGTGAGGACGCATCGGGCTGGCCCAAGGGGAGGGCAGCGGGCGGCGCCGCGGGGCGGCGACGAGGGCGGACGCGAGGCGCTCGAATGGAGGTGCCGGCGCGCAGTGTGAGTACTTTGTGTTATTTTTTACTATGTTGCGCTAAAAGACAGATAAAACATCGTGTTGTACTATTATTATTTGTTTATCATTTGTTTGTTTATCATTTGTTTGTTTATCATTTGTTTGTTTATCATTTGTTTGTTTATCTGTTTGTTTGTTTATTTATTTATTTGTTTTTTATTTGTTTGTTTTTTGTTTGTTTGTTTTTTGTTTGTTTGTTTTTCATTTGTTTTTTTTATTTGTTTGTTTTTTAATTGTTTGTTTTTTAATTGTTTGTTGTTTATTTATGTGTTGTTTATTTATTTGTTTGTTTATTTACTTATGTTTATTTATTTATTTACTTATGTTTATTTACTAAACATTTATTTGTTAACAGGCTGTCGTCTATACAGGGGTGTCCGCGGAGGATGCGTCGAAACTTCACAAATAAGCTCTTAAGACAATGTTAAGCATATTTTGTCTAATGAACTACTTGGATATTCCGAATCGTTGTGCCGCAATATGTACTCGAGAGTTGAATTGAAAAAATGCTTTCCAGACAGAAATTTACATTGCAGAAGAATTGAAACACATTGAAATCATGTAAATTGTTTATTATTAAGAAAAGAAACGAATACATTTGTTTAGAAAGCAAAAATGAAACAGAATATGAAAGTACCTAATTTACACAATTCTACTGCTTTTTTCTGGTTTAATTTTGCTTTCTCTAGAATGCATATTTTCTAACCAAGTTTCAGTGCTTATTGCGGCTCAGTCATTCTGAATATCCACGTATTTTACTAGATAAAATGTGTTAAAATTGTCTTAAGAGATTATTTTCGAAGTTTCGACCTTTCCTTCCTGGACACACCTGTATATATGCATAAATATAACCATAACCGAATCGGTTATTTTTAAAACTTCGTCACTCTCTTTTTTTGTATTTTCGCTTCTTGTCAGAAAATAGGAGCTACAAGCTAGATGCATCGTTCCATGTGTAAATCCCGTAAATCAGATGAATAGAATGGCCATGAGGAGACTACAAAATCTTGGTTTGGGGTTTTAACTAAATTATTGGCTTGCGGAGTATGAATGACTGTAGGTGTATATGAATGCATCCAGTGTATATGACTGGGATATCAATGAACAGAGAAATTGACTAAAAGGATGTTCAATACGGAAATATTCCTATATACAATACTATCATAGAAACATATTTCAAAGAACTGTTTCTGTCATAGGAATCGTGTTTCCTGTAGACGCAAATTTTCATCTCAAATAATATTGTAATAAGTGTGTCAAATTACAAACTTAACCTGCAATGTGAATTTATTTAAATGTTTAGATAAAAAATCTTCATTAGTTTTCAAAATCCCATAAGTCATAAACTTTACAATTGCAGGGTTTTAATAATAATTCAATAATAACTAATATTACAATAATCAAATATATTGGCTACGCATGAGAGTCGTGTCTCCATACACCAAGTTTACGTACATTCTTGATTTAAACCGTATTACATATTGTTACATACATCTATATTTTGTTTCATATCAAAATATGGAGTATATAGGCTTCTAAAGATGTATATCGAGATCATTTGCTAGTTTACAGAGACTCTATATAAACTAGGGAGAAAATATCATTTGACCTCAAAGAAGTAAGGTTTCTAATCCTCAAGTGTTCTAGTAAAAGAGGACAATCAATACTACCTCTAATTAGCTTCTACAAAAACAAGAGATCACAGCAGTTTCTCAATGAGAAGAGACAAGGAATATTTAATTATGTTGATGTTATACCACATTCGTGGTCAACGAAGGAATGTGGTAAATTTAACTGGCTTGCGTTGATCTTAAAAATTTTATATATAATATTTAACTCCCATTTAACGTGATAGAAACCATTACGGTGGCAGCACCTTCTTACATGAACTAAAATATGAACTGCTGCCAACGATACTTAAAACTTGCATGGGTGCTGAGTATGTTCGCGGGTCGCTAGCAGGCTCATAATGATACCAAAAATAGCGCCGATGTACGCGCTTTCTTCAGGGGTATTTTATGTGTATATTATGAATAATCGAACATTTAAAAGCCACATTTCCTATTTCTCACAAATTAGTTAATTTTTCTGTGCGGAAGTTGGCGAGCGTAACCTGCAGCTATATCTGGCGACACTAGCCTCTAAGAGTAGCACTCCCGAGCTTTGTCCTCTGTTTTGATGGAAGGCCTTAGTTAGCCCACGTAGAGTCCATACATATACCCTTGTCGATATTGTGAAATTGGATACCCAATACGATGAGGGTTTCGTGGTGTTGCAGACCCCACGCGGACGCCGGTGCAGAGTAAGCCGGACGACGAAGTGGAGCAGGTGACTTCCCCTCCGCCTAAAGGTGAGTCCCTCGAACGCGCCCTTGCACACTTGGGTACCGGGCGCAGCTTGCGACGAAACAGTGCGGTGTCGCCATCAGACGCATGGATGCCTTCCATTGCTTCCAAGGAAGCAGATGAATGGAAAGAGGAAAACCTTGTAGCTACCGGCTTAGGTGGCTCAGTGAAAAAAATGATTGTACTCCAGCTTTTTCTGACTGGGAGGTCCTAGGTTCGAGTCCCAACGGTGGCGGATTTTCGTCACTAGCTAAGTTGATTAGTGTATCCGGGCGCTCAAACGCGAAGCATTAGTCCCGTACGTGTAGTTAATGTTTCATCACGTGAGGTGGTGTGATTATTTCCCGCTGGATGGCGAGAAACTTACTGGGTTTCCTCAACAAGGTATCTCCCATCAGCGGAGCACCACCCCAGTCGCGACAAACTCTAAGCTCCCGGCCGGTCTTCCGGCATGTGTGGTTGTGTAGTTCATGCAAGTGTGTGTGAGTGTAGCGTAAGGATTGAACAAGGAAGAGGAAGGAAAGATCCCGCGCGGTCCGTCGTCTGTTTGGCAGAATACTGCTCCGGCATTCGCCTAATGTTGATAAAATAAACCCCGGAAAACTACTGGGACGGCCCCTAGAATAATCCTCGGGCTGAAATCGACCTTGCTATCGAGCTAGTGCCAAAAATGATACCACCTTCGGGACTCGAAACCTAGGACCTCCCGGTCAGAAAAAGCTGGAGTACAATCATTTGTTTACCTGAGCCACCTAAGCCGGTAGCTACAAGGTTTTCTCTTTCCATTCATCTGCTTCCTTCTTTCGATTCATATGCTTCCTTCTCTTTCCATTCATTGTCTTCCAAACATGTTTCCTTGTCCCTCCCTTCATGTTTCCTTCTCTTTCCATTCATGTTTCCTTCTCTTTCCATTCATGTTTCCTTCCCTTTCCATTCATCTGCTTCCTTTTATCGATTTATATGCTACCTTCTCTTTACATTCATGTTTCCTTGTCTTCCATGCATGTTTCCTTGTCTTTCCATTCATCTGCTTCCTTCTTTCGATACAAATGATTCCTTCTCTTTCCATTCATTTTTCCTTCTCTTTTCAGTTATCAGTTTCTTTCTCTTTCCATTCCTGTTTCTTTTTCTTTCTCTTTCCATTCCTGTTTCTTTTTCTTTCTCTTTCTATTCCTGTTTCTTTTTCTCTCTCTTTCTACTCCTGTTTCTTTCTCTTTCTGCTGTTTCTTTTTCTTTTCTCTTTCCATTCCCCACTCCGTTGCGCTCCTTCCTCCCCTCTCCCTCCCCCGCTCCCCGCGCGTGCGCTCCGCTGCGAGTGCGTGAGTGAGTGGGGTGGGTGGTGGGCGCTTTGCAGCAGGGAGCGTAGGACGCGCGGCGAACGCGGGGAGCGCGAACCGCATCGCGTAGCGGCCGGGCGGAAGGGAGGCGGGACGGCGACCGCTTGCTCGGCCGCGCAGTGCCTGGGCACGCGATGGCGCCGCGGGCCGAGGGCCGCACGCGGCGCGCGCTGCTGGGGCGGGCTGGGGCGGGCGCCGTGGTCGCCGCCGCCGTCGCCGCCGTCTGCGTCTTCCGCAGGAGGCGCCTCCGTCGCGAGCGACAGCAGAGGGCGAAGGAGGTCGCGGAGGAGGGGCAGGTGAGACGCGCACGCGCAGAAATGCAAACGCACTTGTGCAAACAAACATAGAGGCACGCCCGCGCTTGATATTCTGAACAATACGTATGAGTGTATTACTCACGCAAGTTTTCTTGATACACGAGCTCCCTAGTCCTCGCTTAGCGCTGAATAGCACGGCACGTTGAGACATTTAGGTTCGACTAGGAACGGCATGTACCAATTCATAATGCTGGCAACAACCATCTAATACTTTTAAAACAATCGTAGCATATCACGAGTTAAGTTTATGCCCAGTTGGTACGACCTTTTAAGCCGGGACGTAGCTAGAGCCTTCTCCCCGCACATCCCGCTGTGGAATATCAAGAAAACTTGCGCGTTTAGTACATTGTTCCTCTAAATCAAGTTTTTTTTTTTTAATCTGGGGGCGCATTATTATATTATACGGGGGGCGCAAACATTTCATTTTGCCAGAGCCGCAAAATATCCTTGCGCCTGCCCTGTCTCAATTGCGAGTACGTTAACCAGGACCCTGCAACTCTGCATCAAAACCGGGGACAAAGCTGGAGGGTGCTCCTATAGGAGGCGCGAAAAACCCCGGGTGCAGCAGGAGGTTGGGTTCGCCAACTTTCTCACGTACAAATTGACTAATTTGTGAAAAATTCGAAAAGTGTCTTCTAAATGTTCAGTTATTCATAAACTATTCTTATAAGACACCTCTGAAGAAAGCGCGAACATCGGCAATATCTTTTGTAACATGGTCTATTTACGAACATATGATTCGATGTACGATATGTTTTGGCCTACTTTAACCCGCCAACGCAGCGGTTACGAACGTTTTAAGTATCGTTGGCAGCAGTTCGTGCTTTAGTTCCTGTAAGAATGTGCTGCAGCAGAGCGCGCCACCGAATTGGTTCCCACCGCGTTATATGGGAGTTGTAGGGCCATGACGTTAACCGTGTGTCGCAGGAGCTGCAGCCGATGAAGGGTGACCGCCAGGACCCGGACGGCGGCCCGGAAGCCGATCAGTTCACGGAGCTGCGCCTGAACCCTGCGCCGAAGACGGTGGCCATCCGGCTCCAGCAGCAGGCCGTGCGACACACGTGGGCCGGCGGCGCCGACCTCTGACCCCGCAGTCACGCCCCCCACCGTCACCACTCACGTACAGCTGCAGCGCCTGTGACCCACATTCGAGTCCCACCGGGGGTAGGGTTTGCGACCTAGGTCGAATTCAGTCGCTGTCTGGAGGACAATTCTGGCGGCCGGCTGCGCTGATCAGCAGTGTTCCATGGTTTCTCCTACACCAGGCGAATGCCGGAGCAGTACCTTGACAAACGGACCACGGAGCACACACGATCTCTCCTTCCTATTCCTTGTCCTATCCTCATCCCTTACACACTCGCACACACACTCATGCTGGGAGATCGGTCGAGAGATCAGAGCTTATCCCGGCTGGGGCGGAGTCCCGCTGTTGGGAGATATCTGGTTGAGAAAATCCCGTCAGGCCGACATAGATGGACGCCAGATCTCGACATCCAACGGGGGAAGATCATCTCGCGAAGAAAACATGCATTACACTTGGAGTCGTGGGCTTCCGCGGCCAGAGTCACGTGCGTGATCTTGGCTGTCCGGGTGACGCCGCGTCGAAGGCCCACGAAGGGTCGAAGGTCGAAGGTGTTGCCAACACAGCCTTCAGCGGAAACACAACCTTTGACGCGGCGTCACCCAGATCACGCCACGATCACGCACATGCATTACACTTACAGAACTAATGACCTTAGCAGTAGATTCGCCCAGAATAATTATTCAATCAGCAGTGATCACTTGGTCGGAAATTCAGATTGGTTTAGTAGTAGAAGACTACGCCTTCGGAGGTGTCGTAGTCTTCGTATTCTGTTCGCTTGAGAGTGGCCCGAGATGTGACCCTTGGGGTACGCTTTCCTCGCCCATACGTTGTGATTGCCTCGTCAGTTGACATAAGTGAGCAGCTCGAAAGCGACTGCGGAAGATCTAGAAGATGTACGCCTTGCGTGCGAAGACTAATTAGAACATTGTAAATTATTGTATGTTTTATGTATGTTAATAAGTATATTAAAGTGATTTTAGATTATCTCGGCAATACCTCAATACCGTGGCAAAGATATACTTTTGAACTTCTCCTAGGGGTATATTATTTTTTTACACTTTGATCCCCTGTACTTCTTCTTGAGAGTGATTTTAATACAAGGAAGCCCCGCCTATACTCTATTTCCATTCGTTATCTGGCATCGAAATGATCGTTACAGTGCGCCACATATTCTAGAAGTCAAGTTGAGAGTTTATTTGCTCAGACTTTTTTTTCTTTTCAAAACGTAGACACGTAAAAACTGCAATGAAACTCGTATTTGCCGTAGTCCAAATGAATCTCCAATTATCTTAATTGCTTTGTGAAGAAACAGGTAACGAAATGTTACAAAACTGGTAAAATATATGTACATAATATTGCCTTTAGTTATCTTGCTATGCTATAAGAAAAAATGCAAATTAATTACATTAAATAGTGTTTTCAAATTTCAATCATGTAGTGTGTATGTACCTATTTAAATAAGTTACCTTCAAAAATAATTTATCTAGTGGATTATGTTATGTTTAATGTTACATTATTAAGATTTTTTGTTCTTTGTTATCTTAATTTCAAGAATTAAAAATACAGAATAAGTTGAATAAAGTTGAATAAATTGGTTCAATGTCTGATGCCTCTTTTGTAAATTTCTTAGTTAAATCCAATCTTTCGATATTCCAAATATCCGAATCGGCCCTACGCCAGTTTCATTCGTGCAACTGGATTTCTGTAAAAGTCTCACTTGCCCCAGGTTTCCGGGTCTGGACCCAAAAGCGACATACTAATTTGTGATGTTTGGAATAGCACTGTGACGAGGAAATGGATCATTAGATGATTCTAACGACAATCCCTCCCTTCACTGTCCCACTGGACTTCTGAATGAACAACAGCCACAAAAAGAACCGGAGCGGTGTTACAGAGTTACTTCTAAGTGCGACAATGATATGTTTTCCTGTGCTGCTCGACTACTTAAGTGGACCCCAGTCGCTGCGGAAGCAAAGCGTTAAACAATTAGCCTTAAGTGCATGTGAATGTTGAATGGTGTGACAAAAGTTGAGCTTTGCAAGTAATAACGTATGAACGTCAATATACAGGTTAATTCAGGAGAAAATATGCAAACAATATGTGCTTCAAAATACTATATTGCTGAAATAGTAATGTGTCAACTCTAAGCGCATATTAAATGCACGCCAATGCAACTGCTACTAACATTAAACATGTAAAAATGGAAACCAGTGTCAAGATATCAGTGGTTCATATCTTCGATACTAATAAAACTGAATTCAAGCACTTGTAACCGACCTCTATACCACAAAAAGGAGTGAATGAATAAATAAGAATTGTTTGTATGCTCTTCTTCAGGATTGTCCCAGTGTCTCTGCAAATCAGATGATCTTACCCGCCTTTGCATTTGTCCCCGCTCATGATTTCAGGCAGTGTACATACAAAGTCAAACACCAAATGACCGTTTTCATTCTTTTATTCTTATGATTAGTTAATAATTATTATAACAAATCTATTAATGTCCTCTCACTCTACAATGCTTAATAAATAGTTATTTCCACCAATATTGCAATCGCTGTGTAGTATTACTAAAGCAAAAGGGGTTCAACATTAAGAACATTTTACACGGTTATCAGTTTCCATCGTTTTACTTCATGTACAGAAAATGGACGAAAAACTGATGTTCGTTTCTAAGTGGTTTGGTTTCGGTTTTGGATTAACGAGATCTAGCGTTTCATGGTCATTTAGTTTTCTGTGTAAAGTCGTGATGACAATATTTCCCCTGGACACCGCAAAAAGCGCTAAAAAACAACAATCTGAACTTAGCGTCTGTCGTTATAAATTAAATTAGGTTATTTTAAGTTTGAGAATAGAACGACGCAACATTAGAACACACAACATGATTTATTTCTCACCACTTTTATCACTTCAAATAACACTTCAGCGCATTAGAAAGCACTCAAAACGGCACAAGATGAATATAATCACACCACCCACATATCAAACGAGGAACAGTTCCGGAAAGTTGCGCCAGGAGCGCGGTAGTCAAACTAAACGGAATCTGAACCGAAAAATGAAGCATGTTTCATTTTTCTATACAAACTACATCTCGTCAAGCCAGTTCTTTTTCTGTAACGATGAAAAATGATTATTTTTTTTAATTTCCTTGTGTAATGCGGTTTACACCAACATCAAACATTTTCACTATGTGGATAATGGTACCATGTTGCTATGGGAACCTCCAAAACAGCAACTAAGGTACAGCAAACTAAATGATCATAAGAGAAAAAGTGTGAAAACAGAAAAGAAGAAATTAAATTTTCTAACTTCAGTGCAGTAACTATCCATCACCACTGGGTGAGTATTTTCACAATGGATTTAAATCATGAGTTTCTAAAAACACAGTTATATCAATTATAAAGTAGTAAATATTCCTTCCTCCTAGATAATAGTTTTCTAAGATTCAACTTTGTTATTATCTATTAATAAGAGTAGTTTTTCTGGAAACTAGAATCGTTTGGTATTTTTCTTTCTGTGGGTCTAATTCACTGATAATCAGTCAAAAATTAATTGAAAAGCAAGTATTCACAATTTAAAATTAATAATTATTTTGTAGTGATGTATAATTATTCAATTATGAAGTTGGTTCTGTGAGCTCCAGATTTCAAAACTGAATTTTAAATTTTAAATTTTGAAATATTATTTGATAATGTTAATTTCTCATATTTAAAAAAGATGTTTAAGATACCAGCTCATGATTTCTTCAAATAAAGCGTTTATCTTCATCTTAGAAAAATGTTCAGTGACGTTAACTAATATATTCATATCATTAAAATATCGTTTTCGATTGTCGGTTCAGACTCTACAAAAGTTTTTATATTCGCATAGAAATATTTCTTCAGCAGAAAAAATACTTGTGCATCGATATTAAGTAGATTTCTCGCAATGAGCAATTGATACCGTCTACTGATCATTTTTTTATTATTGTAATTACAAATATTTATTATACATGAAAATATGTTCCCACCCTTAAGTAAGTCAGTTTTGATGGAAACTATTGTTTTGAAGATACAATTTACTTCAGATTATTATTTTCTTTTGTGTCGAAAACTTTGTCCGACTCTATTTGAAGGAAAAATTATATCTAAAAAACTAAAATTCAATAATTATGGGAAACATTCTTAAAAATAATTTTTGATCAAATTTAAACTAGTAAAGTGTTAAATATGTATCATATAGTCAAAAACGTGAAAGATACTAGAGGAAAAGTAGTTGTTAACAACGTTGTTTATCAAATCAATTGTACAAACTGTAATAGATCATATATTGGGCAAACTAAACGTAAGATCAGCACAAGACTTCTGGATCATAAAAGAAACATAAAAGATCTGGTATGTAGACAAAATTCTGCATAACGACGCAAAATTACAACTTCCCATCATGTAAATCTCTAGAAAATAAAAATTTTAGCTCGCAAAAATGTCTTGTATCTTAGATTAATATTCAAAATGTGTTTGAATGCATTGGTGGAATCTAATTAATTTACCAATTTATGGGATGGATTATTGAGTAATTTGTCTCTAAATTAAGACATTTCTATTATTAACAGTTCATTTGCACTTCTTTTTGTCTTACTTGATTTTGTAATGACCATCTCAACCTCTCTCCCTACATCTTTTCATACATGATAGCATATTGAGATCTTCAAAGGTTTTTATCAAGGTGCGTTCCGTTGTGACTTGTGTACATTAGTAATATGTAATTCTTATGTTAAAATCTGACCATCTGTTCATTGTCCAAAATTTTATATTTATTTTTTTCATACATTTTCTTCTCAAGATGGAAATATTTTCCGAAACATGATACATGATAACAGCAAAATGTAATACATTGATATAAAACTTATTTTATAATTCTTTTCGGTCCTTAAAATAAAGGACCCAATACAGTCGAACAAAATGTACTTCGGAAAAACACAGTGGTAGTATTGCTATGAAGATAATTTTGCAAACTCCACGTGGATGGCATTTTCACGTTATTCAAAGAGTGCACAGTATAAAGGAATGATATAAAAGTACCCAGTCAACAGAGCTGTAGAAATAAATCCTTCCAATTGAAACATAAGCTAGGTAACAGCTGAGAGTTTAACAGAGCTCTCACTACTAAAGGTTCAATCAATACACCTTACTATCGATAATAACTCGATTACAAATGTGGAAGAAACACTCCCCACAAATCTGAAAGAATAAAATCAAAGCAGTATAATATCTACTCGTGCATTTTTAAACAATGCACTTAATATTTAAAATTTAATGACACTTGCAAGCATTATTACTTCTATTTACTACGAAATGACGCCGGTAGAGGTGACTCGGGCAACAACTAATGCACTCCCTCTGACTGGGAGGGTCTAGGTTCGAGTCCCGAAGGTGGCAGGTTTTTCGACCGCAGCCAGACATCTAGCTCGCGTTCTGTCGCTGAAGGAGGATTCTTGTGGCCGGCTACTCTGATGAGTAGTTATGCGTGATTTCTCGGACGATACTAGACGAATGCCAAAGCTATACTCTACCAAACGGGCGCGATCTTTCCTTCTCATTCCTTGTCGTATCATACCCCTTACTTACGCACACTTGCATGCAATACACTACTACTCGTTCCACACATGTCGGGATACCGATCGGGAGCTTAGAGCTTGTCCCGGCTGGGACGGTGTCCCGCTGGTGGGAGATATCTAGTTGGGAAGAACCCCACTAGCTGACGGTAGGTCACCGCCGGATTTTCCCATCAAGCGGGCAAGATCACCCCCCCCTGCGAAAAAAACATACACTAAACTTACGGGACTAATGATCTTACCCGTTGACGCGCCCGAAAACACTAGTAGTCATGAATCACTACGAAATCAAAGTTTAAAAGAAGGTCTATGCTAGAAGACTCAACACGAACGCCCTGGAACACTGATAGGAACAGTAATACCCATCTGGTCTTTCATAAGGGGTCCTTGGGTTATATCAGGACCTTTCGTAATACCCATCTGGTCTTTCAAACAGGGGCCTTGGGTTATATCAGGACCCTTCATATTGCCCAACGAGTTAGAACATAATACATAGAGTGGCTGAAGCGCCTCCAACATCTTTCAGCAAATTGAAGCCATGATTTTGCAGTCAAAGCAACGCCCTCTGAAGAAACAGAGTATTCTAGTATTCCGTTTAGAGCCGGTCAAAGCCGAGTAGGCGCCGGCCGCGCGTAATATAAATCCTCTCACTCTGCACTCAATAAGTGACCAATCATTTAAAAGCAGAATCGCATTATGTAAGGACAAGGCATAGAGAAGTTCAGAAACACGTTGTTTCTTGCATCGGTTAGTGACAAGTATCAAAGCTGTTGAAATGTTATTGTAGTTAGCATAACGCCTGAAGTGAATGTTATTGCGATAAGTAAACAAACGAATCACAAATAAGGCAGCCGCCTTGAACACGAAAAATGATATATATGTGGTTAACTTTGCTTTTGATGTTTTTACAGTTATATGCCGAACACACTGAAGGCATAGTGAATATTATTATTCTAATCACTAATACATCTTAAATACACATATTCGAAAAGACAATAATATAGAAATAATATCTGATACAACACGATTCAATACAACAGTCCTACACATCAGCATGAGGTACCTCTCATGTTTGCAACAAAAAAAACAACCTTTGTGACCCGTAATTCGGCAAGCGGCCACCAAGCGCGCTGACTCCACTGGGTCAGCCAGGGTGCGGTATGTTCTAGCTCGTGAACATTGCCTCCGAGCCCCAGCTACCGCCGAGGCCCCAGGCTCCGAATCCCAACCTCCACCACCACGGCTACCAACGGCGCCAGCGCGTGCTCGAACAAGACGGGGGGACCACGGTGAGTAAAGGAGGCGGAACGTGTCTCCCCTCAGTCTCGCGCATGCGCAGTCGGGGGAGGTTCCTCCCGTCCGCCGACGAAGCAACGCGCGCCTCCTCTCGTTCGCAGACGAATGCGGCGGTGGCTCTCGGCGCTGGCGCTGGCGCTGGCGCTGGTGTTGGCGGAGCTGGCGGGGAGCGCGGTCGCGACAGAGGCAATGGTCGCAAGTGGTGTAAATGTCGGGAAAGGGGACCGGGCTGGATTCACGGGTGCTGTAGATGTCGGGAGAGCGAACCGGGATGAAATTACGAGTGGTGGAAATGTCGGGAAAGTGGGCCGGGGTGGGGTGACGGTCAGTGTAAATCTAGGGAATGAGGGCCGGGGTGGAGTCAAGGGCGGTGTAAGTCTCGGGAACACAGACCGGGGTGGGGTCATCAGTAATGTAGATGTTGGTAAAATTGGAAAAGAGCACCACAATGAGATAACGAGTGGTCTAAATGTCGGGAGAGTGGACCGGGGTGGGATCACGGCTGGTGCAAGTCTCGGAAACATAGACCGGGGTGGGGTCATCGGTAACGTAGATGTCGGGAAAGAGCAACAAGATGAGGATCAACAAGATGAGATTACGAGAGGTGGAATTGTCGGGAAAGTGAAGCGGGAAAGCGTCGCAGGTGGAGTATATGTCGGGAAAATAGTCTGGGATGGGACTTCGGGTAGTGTACATCTCGGGAAAGTGGCCCGGGGTGGGATCACGGGTCGTACAGATGTCGGGGAAGCGGACCGAGAAGAGATTACACGTGGTGTAGATCTCGGAAAAGTAGACCAGGATGGGATCGCGGGCGGCGTAGTTGTCGGCGGGGACGCAGGTGGCGTTGATGACGGGAAAGGGGGGCGGGTCCAAACCACGGGCGGTATACACGCGAGGAATGCGGACGAGGCCGGAGTCGCAAGAGATGCAGACGCGGGGCGAGCGATCCGGCGTGGGACGGACGCCGGCAAGACGCTGGAGATGGGAGTCGACCGGTGGATCGCAGAGTGGATGGCGGGCGAGGACTGGCAGGAGGAGGGGGGCAGAGGGAGCAGGAGGAGGAAGGCAACCCACGCCGCCGACCGGCAGGAGGGCGCCGAGGACAGGACCGCCGAGGACAGGAGGGCCGAGGACAGGAGTGCCGAGGACAGGAGTGCCGAGGACAGGAGGGCCGAGGACAGGGGGGCCGAGGACAGAAGGGCCGAGGACAGGAAGGCCGATGACAGGAGGGGCGAGGACAGGAAGGGCGAGGACACGAAGGGCGAGGACAGGAGCGCCGAGGACAGGAGCGCCGAGGACAGGAGTGGCGAGGACAGGAGGGCCGAGGACAGGAGTGCCGAGGACAGGAGGGCCGAGGACAGGGG